>ONZH01031231.1:0-149825 GCA_900303285.1 Rhinella marina
CCTTAGTCGGCAGAAGTAAAGCTGGGATACTGGTTCTGGCCGGGAGAGCTGCTATGGAAGAGGAGAAGGCAGCAGAGGAAGTGACCAATCCTACTCCTAACCCGGTACCCTTGGTGGAGGGGTGAGTTTTTACCGGAGATTGTAATGATCATATATTTATTTAGTTTTCTGTATGTGTTTTTAGGGAAAGCCTAAAAAAGTGATATCTAAGAGGAGAAATCTTGAATGTGCTTTGTGCAGATCCACTTTGTCCAGAGAGTGGGACAAAAAACTATGCCAGCCATGTATCGACAAAACGGTGGTAGAAGAATCCCCGTCTTTTTACAAATGTCTACAGGCCCTGGTTAGATCTGAAGTATCTTCTTCTCTGTCCCAGAAACATGCTTCATCAAAGTCTGGTAGACCATCGGGGGGTGCTCCGCAGGCGGTCTCCCCCTCCTCTGAGTCTGATTTAGAGGAGGAGGGTATTATTAATTCGGATGTCTCCTCTCTTTCCTCCTCGGATGATGAGAAAAAAGGGGGTCGTCCTTGTTTTCCTGCTGAAGACATAGACAGATTATTGAAAGCTATTCGGAGCACTATGGGCATTGAAGATAGTAAAGAGCCTAAGTCTATTCAGGACATCATGTTTGGGGGGTTAGACTCCCGTAAACAAAAAACCTTCCCGGTACATAAAAATGTTGAAAAATTAATTAAAGGTGTATGGAAAAAAACAGACAGAAGAATATTTCTATCTAAGACCCTTAAGAGAAAATATCCTTTTGAAGAGGAGGCCTCTAGTTCCTGGAATAAAGCGCCAAAGATTGACGTGGCTATTTCCAAAGTATCCAGAAATGTAACCCTTCCATTTGAAGACACAGGGGTCCTCAAAGACCCATTAGATAAGAAGGCGGAATCCTTTTTAAAAGGTGCATGGGAGGCGTCAATATCTTCATTCCGACCCAGTATTGCTGCCACCTATACGGCCCGTTCGTTAATAATTTGGCTCTCTGACCTAGAGGCTCAGTTACGTAATAAAGTAGCCAGAGAAGAAATGCTGGCTTTCCTCCCAACTATCAAGAAGGCAGCGGATTTCCTTGCCGATGCTTCTGCCGACTCGGTAAGGTTAGCAGCTAGATCAGCCGCCTTATCAAATTCAGCCCGTAGAGCATTGTGGTTAAAAAATTGGAGAGGAGACTTGCCTTCCAAACATAAGCTTTGTGGAGTCCCTTGTGAGGGAGAATTCTTATTTGGCCAGGCTCTGGACGAACTTCTTGAAAAAGCTGCAGATAATAAAAAGAAGTTCCCAGGTTTCAGACCCTCCTCGTTTTCCTTTCGTTCCGGTCCTTTTGTTCTTTCAAAGAAAAGAAAGAAGCCCAGAGAAGGGATAGAACCAACAGTTTCAGGTCCCAGAAGAAAGGGAAAGGATACTTCTTCAGTCAATCAGGAACTGATCATAAAAAACCTGACCCCCAATGACGCCAGGAGCCAGGTAGGAGGAAGATTAAAAGTTTTTTTCCCTGCCTGGTCTCGAATTTCAGAAAGTTCTTGGGTTTTAGGTATTGTAAGAGAAGGCCTAAAATTAGATTTTCGTTTTCTCCCTCCAAAAAGGTTCATGATCACAAAGGTCCAGGCCTCAAGACAGGGGTTTTCTGCCATGGAGGAAGAAGTTTTAAAGCTCTTGAGCAAGGGGGTCCTGTCTCGAGTCCCAGAAAACGAAAAAGGGGAAGGTTTTTACTCCCATCTGTTTTTGGTGAAGAAGCCGGACGGCTCTTATCGGACCATTATAAATCTAAAGTCCCTAAATCTGTATCTCAATGTAAAAAAGTTCAAAATGGAAACAATAAAGTCAGTAGTAAACTTACTTTTTCCCCTTTGTTTTATGTCGGTTCTAGACCTAAGGGATGCGTACCATCACATCCCAATCTTCCCTCCGCATCAAAAATTCCTAAGGGTGGCAGTTCCGGTAAGAGGAGAGTTGTTACACCTTCAGTTTACAGCGATGCCCTTCGGGTTATCTATGGCACCGCGAGTGTTCACAAAAGTCATTGCAGAAATAAGTGCGCACATAAGGGAAAAGAATATAATTTTCATCCCATATTTAGACGATTTTCTTATTGTCACAAAATCAGAAATAGAGGGCAGACAGGCGGTTCAGGAAGTATCCCGGGTAGTGACAGAGCTAGGATGGATTATAAATGTGGAGAAATACAGACCCTCCCCGTCCCAGTCGCAGAATTTTTTGGGGCTCCTGCTAGATTCCGTAAACCAGAGGACTTTTTTGACCGTAGAAAAAATCCAGAATATTTTTCGGTTGATTACCAGCCTCAGGAGCTCCAGGAAGGTAACTCTGAGACAAGGGATGTCCATCCTGGGGTCTCTGTCGGCCTGTATCCCTGCAGTCCCCTGGGCTCAGTTTCACGCCAGGTCCCTCCAATGGGAGATCCTGTCCTTTTGGAAGGGAGGGAGTGTTCCGTTAGAGAAATCTCTAACAATCTCAGATCGGACCCTGAAAGATCTATCTTGGTGGCAGAAGAAGAAAAATCTAGATCAGGGACTGCCATGGAAAATAGAAAATATCATCTGCCTCACCACAGATGCAAGTCCTACAGGTTGGGGTGCCCATGTCCAGGATGTTTTTCTCCAGGGCCTTTGGGAAAATCAGGAGATGGAGAGCTCTTCCAATCTAAAAGAATTGTCTGCGGTACGAAAAGCTGTTTTGGGAGCTCTTCATTTACTGGAGAAGAGAAATGTAAAAATTTTTTCAGACAACAAGACTACGGTATCCTATCTAAACAGACAGGGTGGCACGAGATGCTGGAGTCTGATGCAGGAATCCCGGAAGATTTTTTCTATCGTGGAAAAACATCTACTCTCCATTACAGCGGTACATATCAGAGGGGAGGAGAACCTTCAGGCGGACTTTCTCAGCAGACATCAATTGTCCCAGGCAGAATGGTGTTTGAGCCAGAATGTATTCAAGAAGGTTGTAGCTCTTTGGGGTCTCCCAACAATAGACCTTTTTGCCACTCTGAACAACAAAAAACTACCAGAATTTTTTTCTCTGAATCCCAGGGGGTCTCCAAAGGCAATAGATGCTTTTTCTCAAAAGTGGGATTTTCCCCTAGCATATGCTTTTCCCCCTCTTCCGCTAGTACCGAGAGTCCTAAAAAAGATCAGGGAAGAAGGGGCGAGAGTCATCCTGATTGCACCTTTCTGGCCGAGGAGGGCCTGGTTCTCGTGGCTCAGAAGGATGTCTGTGTCAGACCCCTGGGTCCTTCCAGAGAATCAGGACCTTCTCAGTCAGGGTCCAGTGTTCCACCGTCGGTCAGAAGCCTCCATCTGACGGCGTGGAATTTGAAAGGAGCTTACTGAGGAAGGAGGGTTTCTCAGAGAAGCTGGTGTCTACACTTCTGCAGAGTAAAAAGAAGTCCACTATTAGAATTTACTATAGGATTTGGTCTAAATTCCTAGAATATTCGGGTATCAGGTTCAGGGACTTTCCAGTAGAAGCTCCTATTACCCTGATTCTAGAATTCCTTCAGAAAGGGCTTGACTTAGGCCTAGCTCCAAGTACCCTAAAGGTTCATGTCTCTGCTCTATCGGCACTGTTTAATCAGGATCTAGCGGGCTCCAGATGGGTTGCTAGATTCTTTAGAGCTATTAGTAGATCCTCTATGTTACGGTCCAACAGATTACCTCCTTGGGACCTTAACCTGGTGTTAACAGCTTTAACTAAGCCCCCTTTTGAACCGTTAGACTCTATTCCAATTAAAATCCTGACTCTCAAAGTTTGTCTTTTAGTTGCTCTTACCTCTGCTAGACGAATCAGCGAGCTGCAGGCAATGTCCGTTAACCCTCCATTTACCAACATTCTAGACGATAGAATAGTCATATCGCCAGATCCGGCCTTTCTACCTAAGGTAGTTTCTAAATTTCATAGGTCCCAGAAGGTGGTATTGCCAGCTTTCTTTCAGGACCCAAAAAATGAACAAGAAAGAAATCTACATTGCCTGGATGTCAGAAGAGCGCTGTTACAGTACTTGGACAGTACTAGATCTTGGAGGAAGGACTCTTCCCTCTTTATTCTTTTTCAAGGGAAAGGTAAAGGCAAAGCGGCTTCAAAGTCCTCCATCGCTAGATGGATTACTTCAGCTATCTCTTTGGCATATTCTTCTTCTGGTGCCTCTGTCCCTAATAACCTTAAAGCACATTCTACTCGTGCTATTTCCACTTCCTGGGCAGAGAGGCGCAGCGTTTCCATCGAAGATATTTGCAAGGCGGCGACCTGGTCCTCTCCGTCTACTTTTTACAAACACTATAGACTTGACCTTTCCTCCCCTGAGGAACTTTTCTTTGGTGAACAGGTGCTTTCGGTGGCACTCCCACCCTAAAATTTTCTCTGATAATTCACTCTCATAGTGCTGTCCTGGGCGAACTGGGAAAAATGAAGATTACTTACGGTAATTGGATTTTCCAGAGCCCAGGACCCAGCACCCTTATATCCCACCCTTGGTTTTACATAGTAACATAGTTTGTAAGGCCGAAAAAAGACATCTGTCCATCCAGTTCAGCCTGTTTTCCTACAAGTTGATCCAGGGGAAGGCAAAAAACCCTGTGAGGTAGAAGCCAATTTTCCTCACTTTAGGGGGAAAAATTCCTTCCCGACTCCAGTCAGGCAATCAGAATAACTCCCTGGATCAACGACCCCTCTCTAGTAACTATAATATAATCTAGTTTTGTTTTGGTTTTTGGTGTTCACAAGCATATTTAAAAAAAAAAAAAAAAAAAAAAAAAGATGAATGAGGTTCAGTTGTATGGTGAAAAATTTATTTCGGTTCTTTCTCTCGATCCTTGGATACTCACACTGAGGTGGAGGAGAGTCTCCGCCTTTTTATTTTGTGCAGGTTTCCTGTCTCTGGGGGCGGATCCTCTCTCTCATAGTGCTGTCCTGGGCTCTGCAAAATCCATTTACCGTAAGTAATCTTCATTTTCCCTAAAGTAGGGAAAATTGGCTTTTACCTCACAGGGGTTTTTTGCCTTCCTCTGGATCAACTTGTAGAATAACAGGCCAAGCTGGATGGACAGATTTCTTTTTTCAGCCTTATAAACTATATTACTATGTTATCAGGAGGACAGTTGGACAGCGATCTGGGTGCCGGTGTGCCTAATATCAGTACACAGTTGCACTGACTTTACTATACCATTCATCCACTGTTGCTAATATCGTCCAGTCCAATTCCTTTATTCATATTGTCTTTGTCTCCCTGATTATGGGACTGATGTTTAGGGCTTGTTGTTTGAGTTGTACTTGCGTGCTGCGCCCTGTGTGTATTGTCTTGTTATATTTGACAGTGACATCACGTGGTCTGGGCACAGTTCAGCCTCAGCTGTGTCCAGGCTATGTGACAGTCATGACATCACTGGCCTGCGAGAAGGCTGCAGCGCTACTGCGAACGCCACTGCTTTCCCAAAGAGCTGATCTCTGGGGTTCCTGGGTGTTGGACACCCGTCGATCAGATGCTGATTACTTATCCAAAGGACACATCATCAGTAAGAAAAAGTTAGAACCCCTCTAAGGGCCTGTTCACACGACCGTGTGAATGGGTCCGCATCTATTCTGCAATTTTGCGGAATAGATGCGGCCCCATTCATTTCAATGGCCGGCATTAGATCGCGCACAGCCGCGGTTCCACGAAAAAATATAGAACATGTCCTATTCTTGTCCGCAATTACGGACAAGAATAGGCATTTTGTATGGAGTGCTGGCCATGTGTGTTTCACAAATTGCGGAACACACACTGGCCAGCGTCCATGTGGATCCACAACAACACAGCCATCTGAACGGGCCCTACGTCTGTCTAGTACACTCACATGGTTTTTACAGCTACTTGTCGACTATTGGAACTGGGTCAAATGTTCTTGTATTGCAAGCTCGCAACATTCCTCTGTGTGTGTGTGTGTGTGTGTGTGTGTGTGTGTGCACACATGCCTGTCTCTCTCTTTGCAGCGGGTTCATCCTTCTCCCCTCCATAGACTTACAAGAGCAACTGTAACCTGATTTCCCAGTGAAGCCTCATCATCTCTAAAGACTGATTTTAATCAGTGAATTCAGACCGTTCAGGGAGTGGGGGAGGACGAAAGAAGCTTGATGAGTTGAAGCATTTTACCCAAATGACCAGCTGATTTTTTTTTTTCGTTTTTGCCTATCCATTCTTAAGCAGCCATAACTTTTTTTTTTTTTTAAATTGAAATTGACAAGGCTTCTTTTTATGCAGGATAAATAACATTTTTGGTGCTGTTTCAGAGTACATATATATATCACTTTTAATTTATTTACTTTTTTTGCGCTGCAAATATTGAAAAAAAATATTTTTTTACACTTTTCTTTCCTTTATTGTTACATAGTTACATAGTTAATACGGTTGAAAAAAGACACATGTCCATCAAGTTCAACCAAGGGTAATGTTGTTTATACTGTACATATCTCACACCGAATAACTGGTGAATTACTCAGGTTATTTTGATTATTTTTTTCTTTTGGTTACCTAATACGTTTAGATTTTTTGCATTTATGTAACATATGCACAATAAGATGTATTTTATGTAAAATCACTTATTTTTTAAAGCTTTTTCTTCATTTACATTTTTTTTTACATTTTTATACTTTTTTTTAATCCGATTAATTAGCATCTTATATTTATCTTTTTAATTAGAGATGAGCGAATTTCATATTTTGAAATTTGTTCACACTTCATTTACTGGTAAAAGGTGAATTGTGTTATGGATTCTGTTACCATGGACCATAGAAGCATTCCGTTATTCATTCCATCATAATAGAAGTCTGTGGGCTGCATAGGGTCAGATGGGTAGTTGCACATATCCTAACAGCTGCACGCCGTTGGAAGTTGGCTCAACCTCCTCCAACAGCAGAGGTAATAAACCTAGCTAACACATACCTACAATACGAAGTAGTCTTCGCCCCCTTCATGAAATCCAGGATTACCACCTTGAACAGGTGGCTTATGTGGCTATCTAGCGAGTATGCAACTCCACTTCCAGAGGGCATCTTATAAGCACAAGTGGCCATGCATTGGGTTGTATGCGTAACTCTCCACAAGCTTTCAGAGTCATCATGGACATGCGCCAGTAAACTGTCCTAAACTATGTCGTTTTCTTGATGTATAGCCCGCCATATGCTAAGTTTTTTTTTTCTAAACCCTATGCAGACCTAGTTGTGCATGTACACTGCTATTACTCCGGGACATTGCTAAATTTTTCTATATTCTGTATTTTTATGCTCTTTGTTTATTGTTGATACTTGATAAACAAGTGTTATACCTGTTGAATAACTTCAATAAAATAAAAATTTAATTCTGAAAAAAAAAAAAAAGAAGTCTATGGGCTGTAAAACGGATCCGTCCCGTTTCCATTATGCATTCTGTCATAGAATTGCGTTATGGTCTGTGGTAACGGAATCCATAATGCAATTCACTTTTTACCAGTAAACGAATCGCAAATGAATTTCATAAACGGAAATTCACTCATCTCTATTTATAATTTATTGACATGCTGTACTTTAGTATGCTAGTACATTATGCTCTGGTTCTCTATGGCATAGTCTGTGGTTAGGACAACACTTATGTGTCCCAAAAGCACTTTTACTGAACTTACAGTCCTTATGTGCCCTAAGGCTGACTGCAGAGAGCTTACCGAGCCTCCGATCAAATCACTGGGACCCAGTCAGAGGGACAAATCCCCTTTGATTCTGCCATGGTCACAGACTGCAAGGGTTAAAAGAGTTTTCTGGGATTTTAATGTTGATGTCACCAATATCAGATCGGCAGGTGTCCGACACCCTGCACCCCCACCGATCAGCTGGTTGAAAAGAAGGCGAGACCAGCCTTCCATTCATTATTTACCTGCTTTCATTCTACATCGCAGTGGTTGGCAGGTGTAATTACAAACCATCTCTTTCACTTCAATGGGACAACTCGTTCCTATACATTTGAACAGGATGGAGCTGTCCCATTCAAGTGAATGGGACGACTTGTAATTATACCTGCTCCCCTCTGCATTGTGGACTGCAAGCAGTTAAACAATGAAGGGAAGGCTGTTGAAAACAACTTTAACTAGAGCCATTTCCGCTCCTGGCTGTAGAGCAGAAGGCTGGTCCAAAGACGAGAGCTGTTAGTTATTGTTTATTTTTAGAGCAGGAGTACTCAGACGCATTCAGCTCCCCCTAAAAGATAATATAAGAAACGAAATCACAGCACTCCAAAGTTTTAAATTGCAGAAAAGACGGAACGCTTTATTAGGTTACCACATATGAGAACATAAGGCCAACGTTTCGGTCCTCCCGGACCTTGTTCACGGCCTAAAAATACATACATATAGGACAAGTGTTAATACATATAAGACAAGTATTAGTACATACACTTTGTGGTTTTATCTCACATGTAGTGTAACACAACATTATTAGAACAAAAAAATAACTATAGTACATATCAGCTATAAATATACTATCATAATACAGAAAGTATATATATTATATAGCAGCTGACTAGTATAGATAATAGAAAAAACTGGACTATAAGTGAGAGATATAGTGCTAAGAGTTGCTATAGGTAACAGTATAATGGCGCCCTTTAGATAAAGTTGCTGTGTAAACCTATATAGAGGGAGGTGCAAAGTCCTGTGATTACAACAGGACTGGCACCCCATTTGTATTGCAGACAATGCCCCACATCACATAATGAAGGAAATCGGATCAATAACCTGGTCCACGATGTGAGCACAGAAATATCAAGTCAAAGTAAATAGTATACAAAGCTAAATAGTGTAAGGCAATTAGTACATACCTTTGGTGTAAGTGGGAGCAAGCAGTGTATTTATGCTAGATCGCGCGCGCGGCTCCCCGATGACGTCACCGGTCACATGACCGGGCGTCAGGAGCGCGCGCGAGCGCACTACAGCTAAGGGCAAAAGGAAGGCTGTATCGTGCCCTCACAGTAACGCTCATGTAAAGTAGATAAGTATAGAGATCACATTGGAAAATTATTCCAATATTAGATGAGAGAGGGAAAATAAAATAAATAGCAAAAAAGCCCTGTATGAATGCAAACTACAGTGTGTATCCAATGTAGCAAAAAAGAATAAGACACTCAAAGGAGAAATACATGTAAATTAGAAAAATGCATAACTAGGGTAAAAAACGTATACTTATTGTGAACACGGTATGTTAGTCACACACATAGAATTTAGTTACCTGAACTGTATCTAGCGAAAGCTGTCTCAGTAGTACAATCTAGAACAGAATAGTATTGTAGACTTGAGAAAAAGAAAATACAAAGAATAGGAAATAAAAGTATAATGACCTATTGAATAAACAACGTAATGGGAATTACATAATCCGAATAGTGATGGAAAGAAATATACCCACACAATTGTAATAGCATACTAAAAAGAAATTTAGAAGTGGAGTTCGAAGTCCCGATTTAAACCTGCTGGATGGAGGGTCTTTAGTTCATGGATCCAATATGCTTCCCTTTTTAAAGAGTAGCAATTTACGGTTACCTCCTCTTTTAAATAATGGGGAAATGTGATCAATTACCTGAAATCTAAGTTGACTGATATTGTGTTTAGCTGTAATAAAATGATGAGGAATAGGCAGGTCCGTTTTGTTGCATCTAATGTCAGATTTATGTTTGCAAATGCGGTCCGCACACACTGGGAAGTTTCACCAATGTATGCAAGATCGCATGGACATTTGATAAGGTATATGACAAATGAGGTAATGCAGGTAAAGAAGCCTTTGATATTATAAATTTTTCCTGAATGGGTATGCGTGAACGTATGACCTTTAGTCACGTGTGAACATTGGGGACAATTAAGACATGGAAACTTGCCCTTTTTGGGAGAAGAAAGTGTCATTTGTCTCGGAGACAATTTCAAAGGACCTATGTCGGCTTTAATGAGTGTGTCTCGAATGTTTCTTGGTCGCTTGTAACAAACGCATAGTGGTGTAGCAAATTCAGGTATATCAGGATATAAGCGATGTAATATGGTCCAATTCTTATTTATGGTTTGTTGTATGCTTGGTATAATTGGGTGATACGTCACCACAAAAGGAATGCGAGGACTTGGGTCTGTACTCCGTATGGGATGCGGTGTAGTTGTATGTTCAAAACGGCCAAGTTCCTTCTTAAGTAGTGTGCATGGATATCCCCGGCCCATAAATTTCTGTGACATCTCGGTCATCCGTTTTTGTTTTATGGCAGGGTCACTAACAATGCGATCTACTCTAGTGAATTGCGATCTAGGTAGAGAGGTCTTCGTGTTCCTAGGGTGGCAGCTAGAGAATAGTAGAAGGGCATTGCGATCTGTTGGTTTGGAATATATATCCGTACTTAAAATACCCATGTTATCTTTCACTACCAAGGTGTCCAGAAAACTAACAGCTTTGGAATCAATATGAGCAGTAAATTGAAGGTTGGAATCAATACTGTTAAGATCTGAATAGAATGATTGGAATGCATCTTTGTCTCCAGACCAAATGCAAAAGACGTCGTCAATGTAACGACGCCACAACAGTACATATTGTTGAAACAATGGATGGGTATAGACATGATCATCTTCGTATTTGGCCATATATAGATTCGCATAGGGGGGGCCCCCTAAAAGATAAGACAGTGTGTTGTCATTATAGAGTTAAATTATAATGCAGAGTGTTTTATTTTCCCAACAAGGAGTGGTTTTCTGTAGTATGTACATAGTGCATGCATTTTGGGTAGGGATGAGCGAACCGAACCGTAACGAACTAGATTCGTTACAAACTTTGCAAAAGGTTCAGTTCGTCCCCGAACCGAACTTTTGAAAAGTTCATAACGAATCTGGTAAAAAAAAAAAACTGTAACGCAAAACTGTACTTTTTTCACAGAATAGACCAGGATACAAGGGATTATTACTCCTATAATCTCTTGTATCCTGGTTTTCTGTGAAAAAAAAGATGTGTGACGTCACTCCACAGCCCCTGAATTGTCTGAGCGTGCCGACATCTTGTCAGTGCGTCTCAAGACTTCAAAGGGAGAGGAGCTGCAGATTAGTGTTAGAGAAAAGATATAGATAGATAGAAAATCAAACAAGTAGATAGATACAGGGAGAGATCGAGAAGAAATAGAAAGGGTTAGTGAGAGAAGCAGGAGAGAGTAAGAGAAAGCTAGATATAGAAGTTAAGGTGATAGATAGGGAAAGAGGCTGAGAAAGCAAGAGATAGGTAGATATAGGGAGAGAAAGTCATATAAATAAAAAAATTGTGACATCTAGGGAGAGATAGGGTGATAAAAAAAGAAATAGTGAGAGAAAAGAGTCAGGACAGGTATCATTCCTGTTCCGTGACCGTACACGCTACACGTTGCTGCTCAGCTGGGTGCCGTCAACCCCGTTTAGTCGCAACAAAAAAAGTTTTAAAAAAAAACTCCAAAAAAAAAAGTTATAAACAAAGTTTAAATAAAAAGAAAGTTAAAAAAAGTTATAAAAAAAGTTTAAAAAAAAAGTTATTAAAAAAATAAAGTTTAAAAAAGTATTAAAAAAATACATCATTTAATTTCCCCCACACAAATAAAAATATGTCCAAGCGTCCTACTTCCAGCACTTCCCAGGCAAGGAGTGCAACAGCAGGAGGTGAGGGTAGGAGAAGTGGCAGCACCAGGCCCGGTGGCAGCCGGGGTAACAGGCGTGGCAGCAGGGTACAGCTACCCCTGACGGCCACTGGTCAAGTAAGAACCACACAGCCAGCAGTTCTAGATTGGCTTACCAATCCTCCAGTTCCACCGCCCCAAAGCTCCCAAACGAGGAGTCAAGCATCTGCTGGATCATCCGACACCACCCTTACATTGGACGGTCAGCGAGAGTCCTCTGCCCCATCCCCTGTTATTAGAATGCCACTCACCTTTGGGGCACCTTCTGCCAGGGAACTGTTGGCAAACCTTGATCTGCCCTTGGAGTCTCTACCACTTTTTAGTGATGAGGAGTAGGAGGAGGAAGTCCACCAAAGTCAGCGGGTGGAACGTAGTGAGACTCCAGAGGAGGTGTTGGCTGTAAGCAGTCAACAGAGCCAGGGAGGGGCATCCAGTGTCACACCTGATATTCTGTCCTAGCCACCGGAGGAAAGTAGCAGTGGTGACGAGTTTGATGACGATGTCGCTGATCGGACATGGCGCCCTCAAGCAGCTTCATCCTCATCATCAGGGGAGGAAATAGAGGTGCCACCGACGCAGCAACATCCCACTGTTTCAAGGAACCGAGGCACAAGAGGGAGGGGTAGAAGCCAAGCTACCAGGCAGAGATCACCCTCTCAAAGCCTTGGTCCTGAGAGGGCACCCTCAGACAGCAGTGGCAGTCAACAGGCAGCAAGACCCCCCGTGGCTGTCAGCAAACCACGGTCCTCTGTCATCTGGCAGTTCTTCCGCCTGGGGAAAGATAAGCACATCGCTTTGTGCCTGCTGTGCAATGAGAGGGTCAGTCGTGGCAGGGGTGATAATCTCGGGACAACATCCATGCGAAAGCACATGGAAAGGCAACACCAACAGGCCTGGAAGAACTGTGACCCCAATACCACCTCCTGTCAGGATGCACCATACACTGCAGATCCCATCATGCAGCATTCTCTCAGTGCAACTCAGGGCTCGTCAGCCTCCGGTGCCAGCACCAGCACAGTGTCACTGCCATCTACACCGCTAATGAGGCAGCAATCCGTGACTCCATGGGCAGACGTCAGGTGTATTCCAACAGCCATCCCATGGTCCAGAAACTGACCGGACACCTGGTTAAGCTGCTGGTGCTTCAGTCCCTGCCCTTCAACCTCGTGGACTCCCAGCCTTTCAGGGATTTCATGGCGTGTGCGCACCCCAGATGGCGAGTCCCCAGTCGCCACTACATCTCTGGCAAAGCTGTCCCATCACTGCACAGTTATGTGCAGAAAAAGGTGGGCGACTCATTGGGACTCTCGGTGTCCAAGACCGTGCACCTGAGTGCTGATGTCTGGTCCTCAAATTATGGCCAAGGGCAGTACATGTCTGTTACTGCCCATTGGGTCAACATCCTCCCAGAAGACCATCAGGAAGTTGGCCCATTCTTGCCACTGTCACCTCCACGGTGCTTTAGGGGGCCAGCAGCTGGAAGCAGAAGTTCTGCCTCCACCACCTTGCAACCATCCGCCGCTTTGACAGCAGTCCAACCTGCCCCGGTGTCTTACCACCGATGTCAGGCCCGGCGCTCTCAGGCTGTCCTCCATTTGGTGAGCCTGGGTGAATGGAGCCACAGTGGGCTGGAGCTCCTCCGGACCATCAGGGAGGAGATCAATCAATGGCAGACCCCACGTCAACTAACGGTGGGAAGTGTGCTAGCAGACAATGGGAGGAACATTGTCTCTGCAGTGCAGCAGGGAGGGCTGAGTCATACACCTTGTATGGCACATGTGATAAACCTCATAGTGCACAGGTTTCTTAGATCATTTCCTGCACTACAAGACCTTATGAGGATGTCACGCAGAGTGTGCAAACACTTCAGCCCCTCCTACACTGCAAGAAACAGAGACAGCTGCTAAGGATCCAGAGACAGCGCAGTCTGCCCCAACATCAGCTAATCTGCGACGTGCCAACACGCTGGAATTCTGCCCTCCATATGCTGGACCACCTGTACGATCAAAGGTCAGCCGTTACAGACTACCTCATGGGCCAATCAGGCAGCTTCACGCCACACTGCGACTTCCAAGTCACACACTGGCAGATGATGCGTGAAGTCTGCCAATTGTTGATCCCTTTTGAGGATGCGACTTTGTTTGTGAGCAGGCAGGACTATGGGATCAACGACATCATCCCACTCATCCATGTTCTGGAAAGTGCGCTGAAAAGCATCATCAGCGAGGATTCCCAGGCCACCACTCCAAGGCTGAACATCGTCTTGAGCCCAGAGATGGATGAAGTGCAGATGGAGGGTGAGGAGGAGGAAGATGTCTACGCCCAGCCATTCCACACACCGCCACCTGGCTTCTCTGCCTCTCAATCACAGGAGGAGATGGAGGATGAGGTGGTAGAGGAAGCGGAGGAAGACCCCAGCAGACCATGGAACTATACAGAGGACAGTGGAGAGGAGAGGCACTCATTGTCTTTGGTGCAGATGGCAAGGTGCCTGCGGGAGTGTCTGAGGAGTGACAGCCGGATTGTGGACATCCGCCAGAGGGACCAATACTGGCTGGCCACCCTGGTGGACCCTCGCTTCCGCCGCAAAATGGCTGAATTTTTTCCGCCATCAGAGAGGAAGGCAAAACTGGGGTACTTCCGGGACCTAATCACCAGTCAGTTGTTCTCAACTTACCAGCGAGACCAGCCAGGTTCCCAGACAACATCCGCTCAGGGGGAAGAAGCGCGCTCCACTACCACCACCACTAGTGGAGGTGTGAGAAGTCGCTACAGCCTCCAATCTCTGATGAGCGATTTCGTGCAGCCAGCTGCTGAAGAGGGGACACAACACCGGACTCATGGCGTGGACCAGCATGAGCTCACCCACCAGGTCACTGCCTACCTGGATTGTACCCTGAGTGTCACCGACCCCGTGCAGTACTGGGCAGAGAAACTGGACATTTGGCCTCAACTGGCAGAGTTTTCTTTGGCTCTGCTGTCCTTCCCAGCCAGTAGTGTTGCGTCAGAGAGGGTGTTCAGTGTGGCGGGTAACATCGTAACACCTCAAAGAACGAGGCTCTCTTGCCACAGTGTTGAGATGCTGACTTTTATAAAGATGAATCGTGCCTGGATTACATCGGATTATACCACCCCCCTGCCTGATGTGAATGACTAAGTCATCAGTCACCCGTCTTGCATAGCAATCCGTGTGTCCAAGAAACTGACCTTAATATCCCAAATATGTGCCCAACGTAAAAATCCGTAATTTAACTTATTAAGTAATGTTCCTCCCTTAGACCCCAAATTAAACAAAATCACCTTAAAAATTCCCTACTTAATTCGGATACATTTAAATAAACAGAACCCCATCTCCAAATTTAATGCCCATGGTGTGTTGGCCATTTAACATCTCCACACCAGCTTAATGCCTCACACCGGTGCACTGTCCAACCCATACCCCAAGAACAGTACCATCCCTAAAATAATCCCCACGACTATGCTTCATAAAGTGGGGATTTCACCTTTTGTGAACTATAGCCGTGGGGTTCTATCCCTGGCACCCGTGCCAAGGAACACTACTCACCGTTTTGTGAGCGGGTACTAACTGTTCTTGAGGTATTTTGTTGATATCATGAGAGTAGTAAAATCTCGCACCGCAAATCCCGATGGGGTTCTTCTCTGTGCGAATGATTTCACGCCTCTCATGCAGTCACGCGTGGAATAAGGCTGTCTATGGGATAAGTATCACGGAGGCTGCTGTCCTTCAACTGTGATATAAAAAACCTCCACAGTTAGTTACAGCAACAAACAGTTGCTGAAAGGCAGGTTAACTTGCCTTATTTACGGGTGCCTTTACAATGGGATGCTTTTTTGGGGTTTTCTGCTGCCTAAAATCCACAGCGCATCGTTGGCTGATTTTATGCCACCTTCAGTACTATGGGGCTGGACGCAAATACCCAGTTCAGCGCAGAACTGCGTATGTCCGGACGGCACCATAGTACTGAACGCCGTTTGGTGAATGGTATAAAAATGCCCTGTGGATTTTACTCAGTAGACCCGCAGCCCCATGTGAAGGTACCCATAGGGTGAGGTTTTTTGGGAGTGACCAAAGAGAGGGCGGGAAGGTCACTCCCATACCCCATCAGGGGTTTTTCCCCTACCCACTTTAAAAGATAAGTCCAGGCAATTAATAACTTTCTGTGCCCTTACTTGAACCAGAAACTTATAAATTGCCCGGACTTATCCTTCAAAGGGAACCTGTCATCTCCGAAACACCCCCTGAACTAGAGTAAGCGTTGTATAGTGTAAGTAATGCTGAATCCGAATATGTAAGTTTTATCTTCATACTCACTTCCATTCCGACGCTGTGCTCCCACAAACCTGCAGTAAAATGCACTCAGTGGACTCCGGTGCTCACTCACATAATGGAGAGGTCTCAAAGAAGAGTCCACTGAGTGCATTTTACTGCAGGTTTGTGGGAGCACAGCGTCAGAATGGAAGTGCGTATGAAGATAAAGCTTACATATTCGGATTCAGCATCACTTAAACTATACAACGCTTACTTTAGTTCAGGGGGTGTTCCGAGATGACAGGTTCCCTTTAAGCCAGCTGGTGACAGCACTAAAAAAACACAAAAGCATACATCCATTGGGTTGGGCGCTGCACTCGGTTAAAACATCAAACTGGTGTAACAAAGATATATATATATATGTCTCGCCAACAGCTATAGGCCCAGATTCAACAGGTTTGACACCAGAGTAGTTGCGTCAATTTGTAAAGCGAGTGCCAGTGAGGTGTCCATTTCATGAAAATTGGACACGTATTTTTGGAACTGGTGCAAAGCCTTCTTGAATCTGTGCCTTTTTAAATGTCCTTTCTTCACCTCATGGATTCTGTGGGTGAGGTTGTCTGTCTATTTAACCGTATCCGTATCCTACTAGACTAGCTGTAATGTTAGAGGGGTTTTTTTCACGTTGACTGTCCTGTGCTAAACTCTACATCAACATTTTGTCATGTATAAAAACTGATTTTTACAAGCGTGCATATTCTTAGCTTCCAACTTCAGGTCTCTGTACTAGGCCCTTCTGGGTCCAAAAGAATACTGCTCCTACTAATGCCCCCACTGTCAATTGTCTATTTGGAAACATACTGGGTGCAATCAAGAGCTGCTGAAGCTGCCTCCTCAACTTGTCTCTTCTCAACCATACTGGCCAGGGTGCTATCAAGTGCTGCCGCCTCCTCCTCCGTCAATTGTCTGTTCTCAACTATACTGGCTTGGGTGCTATCAAGTGCTGCCGCCTCCTTCTCCGTCAATTTTCTCTTCTCAACTATACTGGCCTGGGTGCTATACAAGTGCTGCCGCCTCCTCCTCCGTCAATTGTCTCCTCTCAACTATACTGGCCTGGGTGCTATCAAGTGCTGCCGCCTCCTTCTCCATCAATTGTCTCTTCTCAACTATACTGGCCTGGGTGCGATCAAGTGCTGCCGCCTCCTTCTCCGTCAATTGTCTCTTCTCAACTATACTGGCCGGGGTGCTATACAAGTGCTGCCGCCTCCTCCTCCGTCAATTGTCTGTTCTCAACTATACTGGACTGGGTGAGATCAAGTGCTGCCGCCTCCTTCTCCGTCAATTGTCTGTTCTCAACTATACTGGCCTGGGTGCTATCAAGTGCTGCCGCCTCCTTCTCCGTCAATTGTCTCTTCTCAACTATACTGGCCTGGGTGCTATACAAGTGCTGCCGCCTCCTCCTCCGTCAATTGTCTCTTCTCAACAATACTGGCTTGGGTGCTATCAAGTGCTGCCGCCTCCTTCTCCGTCAATTGTCTCTTCTCAGCTATACTGGCCTGGGTGCTATACAAGTGCTGCTGCCTCCTTCTCCGTCAATTGTCTCTTCTCAACCATACTGGCCTGGGTGCTATCAAGTGCTGCCGCCTCCTTCTCCATCAATTGTCTCTTCTCAACCATACTGGCCTGGGTGCTATCAAGTGCTGCCGCCTCCTCCTCCTCCGTCAATTGTCTGTTCTCAACTATACTGGCCTGGGTGCTATCAAGTGCTGCCGCCTCCTTCTCCGTCAATTGTCTCTTCTCAATTATACTGGCCTGGGTGCTATCAAGTGCTGCCGCCTCCTCCTCCGTCAATTGTCTCTTCTCAACCATACTGCCCTGGGTGCTATCAAGTGCTGCCGCCTCCTTCTCCGTCAATTGTCTCTTCTCAACCATACTGGCCTGGGTGCTATCAAGTGCTGCCGCCTCTTTCTCCGTCAATTGTCTCTTCTCAACCATACTGGCCTGGGTGCTATCAAGTGCTGCCGCCTCCTCCTCCATCAATTGTCTCTTCTCAACTATACTGGCCTGGGTGCTATACAAGTGCTGCCGCCTCCTCCTCCGTCAATTGTCTCTTCTCAACTATACTGGTCTGGGTGCTATCAAGTGCTGCCACCTCCTTCTCCGTCAATTGTCTCTTCTCAACTATACTGGCCTGGGTGCTATACAAGTGCTGCCGCCTCCTTCTCCGTCAATTGTCTCTTCTCAACCATACTGGCCTGGGTGCTATACAAGTGCTGCCGCCTCCTTCTCCGTCAATTGTCTCTTCTCAACCATACTGGCCTGGGTGCTATCAAATGCTGCCGCCTCCTTCTCCGTCAATTGTCTCTTCTCAACCATACTGGCCTGGGTGCTATGAAGTGCTGCCGCCTCCTCCTCCGTCAATTGTCTCTTCTCAACTATACTGGCCTGGGTGCTATCAAGTGCTGCCGCCTCCTTCTCCGTCAATTGTCTCTTCTCAACTATACTGGCCTGGGTGCTATCAAGTGCTGCCGCCTCCTCCTCTGTCAATTGTCTCTTCTCAACCATACTGGCCTGGGTGCTATACAAGTGCTGCCGCCTCCTTCTCCGTCAATTGTCTCTTCTCAACCATACTGGCCTGGGTGCTATCAAGTGCTGCCACCTCCTTCTCCGTCAATTGTCTCTTCTCAACCATACTGGCCTGGGTGCTATACAAGTGCTGCCGCCTACTCCTCCGTCAATTGTCTGTTCTCAACCATACTGGGTCCAATACAGTACTATTACTGCTGCTGGTTTCACTGTCAAATGTCTGTTTTCCACCCTACTGGGTCCAAGGCAATGCTGCAGGTGTTGCCAACTTGCACTTTGTGTCATATGTCCCGTGTAATCACTTACACCTTGGCTAATGTGTACATGTTTTGGGGTGCAGAAGGTCTCATTAAATGGTACGCCTGTCTGTCTTCTGATCTGTGATGTCACTGAGACCGCATCGACTTCAACGCAGCCTATTCTTGGGCTGGTGCCACGATCTACCGTGTGTTTTTGGTGGTCTGGCATGACATGGACTGCTCCAGCGGACATCTTCAATGCTGTCAAATGTTGTCGACCTGGCTGTCGACGACTATTTTTGCACTTTGATTTTTTCCACTTTTTTCATTGTAATAACAACTGCAACTAAAAGAAACTATACCCTATCCCCTATCAGACTCCCACTATTGTAGCCGCAATTATTCAGCCGTTAAAGCAAGGTTCGTTTTAGGTTCGGTTCGTACGAATCCGAACTTCACGAAAGTTCACCGAACCGAACTTTTCAAAAGTTCGCTCATCCCTAATTTTGGGACACAGACTTGACCTTGGTTATAGCTGCTGCCACTTCCTTTACAGCTATGTCCCTCCTGTAGACATTGATCTAAATTAGTGTTCGTAGAACACTTTTGGCAGCTGCATCATTTTTTGGCAGCTGCATCATTTTGTCTTTTTCCCCTTTTCTGGGAATGATGGTGATTTTAATCATGTTACCACAACACAGAATAGGTGCACAGCATGCACTCAAGCCTATAGTAGTTCCTTTTCTCCCAGAAGAAATGGTGGCTGACAGAGATCAGATCCCCCCCCCCCCCCCATGGCTTACAGCTATTGTAAAAAGGGCAATAAATTACAAAAAAGGGCATTTAAAAATATAAATCTGAGGGGTCAGCTGAGGCCTTTGGAGTTTACCAAGAGCTTAATAAAATCTGTAAAAAGGACATAAAATCTGCAAAAATACAAAACGAACAGCACGTGGCAAAAGAGAGCAAAAGAGGTCCCAAAAAATGAGCAGGAAGGTCTCCTAAATAATGGTAAAAGGGGGTTAGTCACTGAAGATAGCTCTATATATAGAAAAGAAGAGAAAGGAGCCGATATCGGTGGTGCCAGGGCTTAGGACATTTAGTAATATACTCAACTGGCTAAATGTAGATATGGTCCAAGCTAAATTAAATAAGGTAAATGTGAACAAGACTCCGGGTCCAGATGGATTACACCTAAGAGTTCTTAAATAGCTCAATTCAATCATTGCTGTGTCCTTGTTTATAATTTTTAAATATTCTCTAGGTAAAATAAGGTCTATAGGGTTGGAAAGTATACTTTGTAATTGAATTGAGTTGTGGTCAATGATTCCTATTCAGAAGGGCCCCAGGTTATAAGTGGTGTACCCCAAGGTTCAGTGCTGGGTGCTCTATTATTTAATTTATTTAGAAATGATATTGAGGATGGGACTAATATCACCATTTCTACTTTTGCAGATGTCCATAAAATACAAGCTGACTTGGATACTCTGAACCTCATTTGCCAAGTTGATGCCCAGTCACTCAATGTAGATAAATGTAAAGTTATGCATCTTGATAGTAATAATCTCTGTGTATCATATGTCCTAGGAGAGGTAACACTGGGGGAGTAACTTGTAGAGAAGGATTTGAGTATCCTTGTAGATTGTAGATTAAATAACATAAAATGTCAATCAGCTGCTTCTAAGGCTACCAGGATATTGTCATGCATTAAACGAGGCCACATATACACAGTATGCTATCACTCACTGATACCTCTCATATCAACACTCAAGTCTGAAATAGCAGAGATTTAAATGTATCAATTAAACATTTTACTAAATCCTTTCCTTTAAAGTTATATCACAATCTTTACGGCTTATCCAGCTCTAGAACTTGCTCCCTGCTGATTGTGCAATCGCCTTTTGTGGTAACAGGTCCTCTTGAGCTATAAAACAGTGTCTCGACTGGCCTGTTTCTAATTTAGATTGCAGCTTCTCATGTCTGCAGGTCACAATGCAGGCACTAATGGTAGTATCACTCTCTCTTTGTTGCCACCAGTAGACTTAGAGTTTACCCTTCATGCTCACTAATGACATCACCGGTTCTCCCCCACTTCCTCCTCTCTGTATGCACCACACATGCAGTCGCAGCATCCATTTGACAGCCAACTTTTGAAGCCTCCACTTGCTGTTATTCTGTGCCAGAGGCTTAGAGCTCATGCTGCCTAACAGTAACATCCATTTGCTAGAGGGTTCACACAGTGTGCCTGAACTGCGGTAAGCTCTGCTCATGGCAATGCTCGTGCAGCCCTACTCTCCTGCAGTCTACTTATTTTCTAGTGTCAATAAAGAGAACATTTTCCTCTGCATATATGACACTCCCAGGCAGGGTGTTTATTGCTCCCGCTGCAATACTAAATTTCAGTGTGACCAGTCTGAAGTCCTCTGCTTTTTCTACCTGGGATCAAAACAACTCATTAACTGACTCTCCCCTTGTTCCAGAAAATATTCATTAGAGACGCTCAACACAGAATCATACCATTCGTTTGGTGTCCAGTATTGTTTGTGTGGATTCTGGTTGTTTTGTACTTTTTGTCTCTCAGGGGATCATTTATCAAACTGGTGTAAAGTAGAACTGGCTTAGGGCTTGTTCACGCATCAGTTATTTGATCAGTTATTTCCATCAGTTATTGTGAGCCAAAACCAGTAGTGAAGCCTATACAGAGGTAAGGTATAATGAAAAGATCTGCACCTGTTCTGTGTTTTTTACCCACACCTGGTTTTGGCTCACAATAACTGATGGAAATAACTGATCAAATAACTGATGTGTGAACACAGCCTTAGTTGTCCATAGCAACCAATCATATACCACCTTTCATTTTGGACAGCTCCTTTGGAAAATCAAAGGGAGAATCTGATCGGTTGCTATGGGGAACTAAGTCATTTCTACATTACACCAGTTTGATAAATGACCCCCTTAATGTTTACTACCCTTGTTGGAAATTGGCAGCAGCAACACAAGACTTCTTGAGACAACTTCTTCTTGAGAAGATTTTTTTCATTTATTCAGAGACAAGAGCAGCAAGACAGGGTTGAAATAAATATAAAAGTCAGGCAGAATACGACATGACGTAGATAGAAGTGTGAAGTAGCAGTAGATAAAAGGCAGTGCTGTGTGTGTGTGTGTCTAAACACGATCTTTTATACCCCAGAGAACAAAGGAATAATTTGTATTATAATACAGGTCACAGACCTAAATCACATTATTACATCATTATTATACATAACATGTGACCTCACAAATACTTTACTATTCATGACCATTGATGTATGAATATGCACCTCCAACATCAATATGCATGAGGAAGACTTACACCTCTTTATACTTCATACTATTTAATTGGCTAAAAGTTTTCTAACATGTATATCATATATATCTAATGCATTTTAACCTTTAATCCATTATACTCTGATTCCATTATGCTTGAAAGTGTTTGCCATAAACTAAAGAAGCTCACATGTGTCCAATATTCCAGTATCTAAAAGAAACTATGAAGTACATAAATATGTCACTAAGACTCCATGATCTCATAATTAGCTCTTCCTAAACAGAAAACATATGTTTTAATTGATCACCTAAGGACCTCTATTTTCTTAGCAACAGTACATCAGTATTCAAGGTAACTCTTTAGCCAAGCTTTATGGTAAAAATGAAAGATGTCTGACTAAGAAAACATGGCGGACCCACAGATTATAACTAACAACCCTCGTTCCAAAAAGACATACATTTCAGATGGGCCTACAGGTCACCAAAATGCTTTCTTTTCATGCAGAATTTAACTGGAATTTTCCTGGTAATGTTTTTCCAAGCCCAAGCATTTGGATGTAATATTCCTATTGCCTAAAGAGTCCATTACCCCTTAGTTACCATCCTGTTTTAGGCTTTCGGCACACAGCCATTTTTTAAATTTATTTTTCATCATCGCATTTCAATAGCTAGAATGTACTTATTTTTCCATCGATTAAGCCATATAAGGTTTTTTTTTTTTTTAGTTTTTATTGACACCATTTTGGGGTACACACAACTAATTAACTTTTATCAACTCTTTCTGGGGGGATGGGAAAAACAGCAATACTGGTGGTGGTAATTTTTTGGCATAAACAATGTAACTTTATTCTGTCAGTGCGATTACAGTGATGACAGGTAATGTTCTATAATACACTAAACTGCTTAAGGACCGTTAGTCACTACCGTAAAAAGACATATTGGGTGTCACCAATGGTTAAAAAGTGGTCTTCTAGCTAGACTTAGGCTGGAAACTTTGCAATACAATAAGTTGGAGGGGGGTGTAGCACTGCCCAACCCCTGGTTTTACTACCGAGAAGCTCAAAGCCGACATATGCAACACTTGAATAAGTATGTAGAAAAAAGGAAAAAATGAGGGTTAATCTAATCAAAAGGAAAAAAAATTTCCTAAAGAAAAGACAAACTAGAGGCGTCAGAGGAGGATGGTAAACCTTATAGTAGAAAGGAAGTGAACGTGTTTGTCAGGAGGTTTAGCACGTGTTTGTTGTCCAAAAAATGGACAGAAGTTAACCAGTGAAAATTATCCCAGATGAAGTGAAAGTTCGGCTGCTGGGGGGTCAACGTAGAACATCTACGTGCAAGAGAATTGCAAAGAGGTAGCAAACAGGTGAATATGTTACCTTGTTTAATCAATTAGGGGTTGAGAGCAAGTAAGGGGTAATTTGGCTGAACAGCCGTGGTTTTGGATATTTGAGACTTTTGTGGATATAAATAATATTAAAAGGAAGGAAAAAAGAGGAGAGGCTTTTTTGAAAATGCAATAAAGTGTGCTCTCCCTCAAAAGGAGATATTAAAGTGAAATAAAAGCATATAAAACATATATAAAACAGGCTACCTCCTATAATGAGTTTAGCCCCTCTTTTATAATAATAAAATCAACATTCGTGAACTTACTTCACGGGTGGGGGGGGGGGTCCGTCAGGGTAAAGCACATAACACCTGCGGCACCCACAAACCCCCCCCCCTAGCTGGGATCGCCTGTAGTATGGATCGGTAATTGATGGCAGTCCAAACGAGGTGACTTCTGATCAATACCTTTATTCAACAATTTGCGGCTCAACGCATTTCAGGATATAGCAATTTCCCCATCTTCAGGAGAAAATATAATGCTCTCAAATCGTTTGGTAAACTACAAGAGGAATTTAAGTTACTTCATAGATGCTTTTGCCAGTATTTGCAACTTAGACATGCTCTTGACACCATGCATAAACATACCCCTGTGAAGTGTTCAGAAGATGCATTTCTCAAACTATTGAGCACGGGAGCAGTTAACAGAGGCATGATCTCGTTGGTATACCAACTCCTTATGGAAAAATATCTATTGAAATATCCACTTACCAGGATGTTAAAATGGGAGAGAGAGAGGTGGAAGGGATAACAGAGGGTGAATGGTCCGCAATTCTGGAAGCTATTCCTAAAACATCCCTGAGTGAAGGAGCTAAATTGTCCCAACTATATATAATTCACCAAGTGTATAAGACACTGATATTTCTCTATAAGGCCCCATTCAGACGACCGTGTTTCACGGCCGTATACGGGCCGTGAAAGCTTGGCATGTGCTGCCCCAGAGGGCGGGAGCGCACGGCGTCATTGGTTGCTATGACGCCGTGCGCTTCCTGAGGCCGCCGCTGTACAGTGTTTCAATGTACGGCGGCGGCCTCAGGAAGCGCACGGCGTCATAGCAACCAATGACGCACTGCGCTCCCGTCCTCTGGGGCAGCACAGGCCGGGCTTTCACGGCCCTTATACGGGATTCGAAAGGGATCCGAAAAGATGATTGCTGCCCCAGGTGTGGAGAGGGAGGGGCAGGGATGATTCACATGCTATGGCATTGTCAAATGCTCGTACCTTATTGGGATTCTGTGTTAAAAGTAATTTCAAACTGTTAAAAAATAACAGAGGGACAGAAGGACCCTAAGATATGTATATTAGGTTTCCCACTAACCCCATCTTTGACTGAACAAGAAAAAGTAGGTGTGGGACGGCTGCTGTATGTAGCTAGAAAGCTTATTGCATACCATTGGATACAAGCATCTCTGCCGATAACAACTGAGTTTATCAGTAAAGTAAACTCCATGCTTATACATTGAAGGATGATATTTCAGAAAAGAAACTCATTTATTTCAATGGGTCTTTTCACATGAGCGATGTTTTTCACGCATCAGTTTGCCGTTGCGTGAAAATCGCAGCATGTTCTATATTCTGCGTTTTTCACGCAGCCCTGGCCCCATTGAAGTGAATGGGTCTGTGTGAATCACGCATTGCATCTGCACGCAAGTGCGGATGCAATGCGTGATTCACTGATGGTTGCTAAGAAATGTTGCTTGTAAACATTCAGTTTTTTATCACGCGCGTGCGAAATGCATCCATACGCATCGCACCCGCGCGGAAAAAAATGAACGTACGCAATAGCAGTCAAAACTGACCGCGATTGCATGCGGATTGGTGCAAGTTTTCCGGAACGCATCCGGACTGAATCCATGACGCTCGTGTGAAAGGGGCCTAAAGCATATCCAATGCTGACAGATTCATTTGCGAGGCTTCTTTGGACACAGTTGCCATATTCCGCAGATCTCTCTCTGTGGCTATGGACAGGATGCTGTGGCTAAAATGCAGGTTCCCACCGGTTTGGCAAACAGTTTGACAATATTATCTCAATGTACTTCAAATAGGGGTAAGATTTTTTTTTTTCAGGCTATATGACTTTCACACAATTTCGCTGCCTGGGTGTGTGAAGCAGTTTCCAAGTACTACAAACTCAAATTTTTCTCAGTGCTGTAAAAGCATTTTTTCTTCTCAACTCCCCCAATTGTCCCTTCAAAAGCATATGCATGCTTTGGAGTCATTTACTTGCCCTGCAGGGGGTGATCGTTTGTCTCATGAGTGTTTAATAGGGTTTTATTACAGCCTTTTTGATAGTTCTCTAAAATCAACTGTTTCTCCATCTCAGCATCTGAATTTTCTGGGTATGTTTGACAGGCAACATAGAAAGAGGAAAAGCTGGTGAACGAATGCCAATTTAATCTTAGCCATTAAAATGCAATGCCCACCAAAATATAAATGAATAATAAACCAGTGATTATGATAGCCCTCGTGTATCAAATCTAGTTTCTAAGGAGTGTACACCAAACAGTGCAGAAAGTTGATGGTACTAGTAATTAGAGGGATACTTGATGGCAATCCAGTCTAAAGTAGTAAATAGTGTATGTTAAACCAACAATGTATTACCATCTCCAGTGTTAAAAGTGGATATCCCTTGACCTTTTCTAGATGTGAATGATATTTCTGAGTGATTGAACAAATGAAAAAAAAAATTGCTGAATGTCCTGTAACATCCCTAAAATCAGGTGGCCGCTCTGTCCCTGATAACCTAAACAAAAAGCACCCGCCTTGACAAAGCCAATCTTGTCGAGAGCCAGTCCCTAACCTACATGCCGTAGTTTGACCCTATCCTAATTTCCCAACATACAAAATTTTGCTGTCTAGCTCATCAGAGGACAATTAGTTTCTAGCGAGTCACAAAAAGTAACTAGACCAAAGGTAGTGGTCAGTGTTACCTTCAACACTGACCATAAGCTATTTACCCCCTCAGTTTGGATGCCACCAAGTATCGCTTCAATTGACAGTACCATCGACTTTGTACTGTTTGGTGTATACTGTACTTCTAAGAAACTGTTAGGTTTGATACCCGGTGTCTATCATCATCACTGGCTTATAATTCCTTTATATTTTGGTGTGCATTGCTTTTAATGGTTATATTAAAAGATAAAGGGGTTTCACAGGTACTATCAAATTTGTGGGGGTCCTACGACTACGATGCCCGTCTATCATGCCCCATACTCCCTGCAGGCATCTTGCTGCTCCCCTAAAATGACTGGAGCGGCATGGAACTCTAAGCCATACATCTCTTTCTCATTGGACTCATCGGCTCATGAGTCATCCAGTACCAGTGTGATAGTGGTTGCCTACCTCAATCATAAGGGGGAATTAGCAATCTCGTGGTCATGCTGGAGACCACGCACATCTCCAGGTGGGCAGAAGCACATGGGGAAGCTGTTGGCTGTCCAAATTCTCAGGGTGGACAACAGGAATGCAGACTTCTTCCACAGCAAACAGGTTTGTTAGCAATACACCTAGTGACAGCAGCAGTATCCAAAGTAAAAACACTGTTCCCCAATGTGCTAAAGGAAAAAGGATCTTACGGAACGAAAATCAATTTCATATGCTAAGTGGGTAAGGAGACTATTATGTGAATGATTGAGTTCATATGGAGTGAGTAAAATAAATACATTTATGGAGTAGTAATAGAAAATACATGTTATGACTGTATGTATTCATGTAGGCTTTGTGTTCTGTAAAAACAAAATGCAGCATCTTTATGATTTTATATAACTTCATATTTTTCTTCTTGCCTCTTCTTCCAGTTCTGGTCAGCGTGCTGCTGTTGAGGAATCTCTTCAGTTCTTCAGTTTTCCTCTTTTGGGAAAAGCATAAATATGTGGAGCCCTGAATGAACGAGGAAATGGACTTGCCCTGTAGCATTAGTATAATTCAGAACTAACAAAAAAAAAGGGATCAGAATATTCATCCATCCTAAATGTGATGTAAAGTTATTATACAAAATAGGCAGTTTCCATATCTATTTTTTATGCTCAACCACTTGTATGCAAAACCACTCACAATGTAACACTTTATTTTGAGGTTGAGGGTAACTGTTCAGCATGTGACCATTGAAGGCATTGTGAAGTATACGTTGTGTGTTTGTCTCTTCCTTAAATACATAAGATAGCTTAATAAACCTACAGTAATCATGTATTCTCTACCTTTTAACTATTGATCAAATACATTTTCATACGAGCAGGTTCAATGTGATAAACTAGCAGCATGTGTCAGTGATAGATCCCGTCCTGACCTCGCTCCTCTTGACAGGATCGCACAGCAATATACTGATTTATAATGTTGTGTAACCCTGAGGGTCCTGAAATTGTATTACACTGACATAATACTGTCAGTGTAATACCAAAGATTCCAGAACTGTAAGGGTTACACAGCATTATAAATCATTATAATGCTGTGTGATTCTGTGAAGAGAAGGGAGTTCAGGATGGCACACCTCAGTGACACATTCTGCGAGTTTATCCCATTGAACTTGCTTGTGTGTCTCTGGCCTAATGCAGTGCAGGTTTTGTTTTTGTTTTTTTTGTGTTTTTTTTTTTTGGGGGGGGGGGGTTAATAATCACTGGACAGGCTTTGAATTATGGAGAATATGTCCAGGCTGATGTTGTGGTTGATACTATGAAAAATTGCTCAATGCCTTAAGTCCTTAAAACATATGCATGGAACTTGCTATTAACTCTCTTCATTGTAAGGAGTTTTGCATACTAAAGAATTATGCATCGTTATGAGTATGTTTTCATCATTTTATATTACTCATTAAGTGAATGAAAAGAATGTCAAACACCATTTCTCACAACAACATCCTTAATGTTCAAGTTATTTTTTTGTTCTTTGTATGTTTCTAACTAGTCAAATATAACAGCTTTGCAATGCACTTTGTGCTTCTACAGCTGCTGGTTTCTCAGATTTCACAGAGGGCCACATGACCTGTGATGTCAGCTTCTCTTCCTGCTCTGCTGATGTTTCCTGCACAAGCAGATAAGAGTCTGTACACTAGACATCATAGTGCTGGCCATGCCCCCCCCCCCCTTCCTGCACTGGCTGAGCTGCTGTCTGCTCTCTCCCTGGATTTTTTTTAAGATAAAACATTAACCCCTTCAGCAGCAGACTCAGGGCTGAAGGCTTTATTGAGTAGCTGCAGGCAGGAGGCATGCTGGGCACAGGAGCTGACAGAAAAGTTCTGCAGAGTATTGCACAAGAAAGGCAGCTGGGACTTATAGTCCTACACATACAACATGCTGCTGAGTATCTTTGCAGGCAGACATGTCACTCAGGGCAGCACTTGTATTCACTCTCTTTGCAGAAGTGGGGGAGGGGGGCAGAGATTGTTGTTATTGCAAGTAAACAAAGGGGCAGAAGAGAACCAGGGAAATGAGGAAAGAAAAAAAAAATTTTCCCCCTAAAACCTGCTTAACTTAGTTATATATTGCTTCCCATCAGATTGTCAGTGTTATATATATTTTTTTTTCATAACTCGGACAACCCCTTTAAAGGCCAGGTCATCAATTTATTTATTTTTTTTAGAGTTTTAATAAATTCAGTTTCCTTTATTTTTATTGGAGGAGATTTAGGGGGCATATGAAATGTCATATATGGTACATTCATTTGTCAATATTATTCCTTTGTATATGAGGATTTAACTTTAGAAAAAGATATGATTTTCCATTTCAGCTGTGCTAAAAAAAAATAATCTGAGCTCTTCCAACCTGGTGACTTATGTTTAAGTTGGAAAGACTATTGTGCTTGAGTCCAGTTTAAGAAACTTTTCTGTACAGTATCTGACACTGCTTCTGTGTCATCTGTCCCACCACCACACTAACACTTTTCGCCAGTACTAGTTTAAAGCTGCTATATATATTTCTGTATTTCTCTTGTAGTGTATGATTGGTATTTTTGAATTGAATCTGATTGAATATGCATTTTGAGCGGTACAATCAACACATTTGCTTAATTATGTAGATTCTGGCTTCCTACCTGTTAGATCAATGGATTGCTGTCCTTTAGGATCTAGGAGGTGATGTTTAAAGAGGACCTGTCATCACAAATGTAATACAGTCTGTAGGAAAAAAAAGTTACTGTATATATAGTAAAAGATTCAGTAAAATTTGTGATTTATTCCTTTATATCTCCCCTCTTTCTGACTTATGGGAGAAATCAGAAAAAAGATTACCGGACAGATTTTCTGAGCAATCATTGGTCAGATGGCTTATTACACACACAGATCCTTTGGTATACACACCACCATTGTTCAGATAATCTGTTGGTGTAATACAGGCCTAAGGTCTGTATTACATTATAAGATTTTGCAGGCAATTATCAGGAAGCAAACATTCCTTCCCAGCAATTGCCTGCTCATTATATGCAGCAATCTCCTCCACAGCATGGAGAGGAGCAGTTGCTAATGCCATTGCTCATCTCCATACTGAATCATTCTTTGCCGGCAGCAGATTAGACAACAGCATGCTTAAAAACCTTGATTGCCCAATGAATGGGCAGTATTACACAGCCAGATCATCATTAACAAACATTCCTATGAATGCTCATTAGCTATGATCTGGCCAACCATCGGCCAGTGTAATATGACATTTAACTCTGGAAAAACAAATTTTACAAATACATTTTATCTACAGTGTACATACACAGCTATGTCTACAGGGTGCCCCCCAGATCGATGTCATAAGCAGTTGTAAGAGAGATCTTGCAGACAAAGCACTTTGGGGGAAATTCATCATTCCCCTTACTCCTCTTTCTGGCCAATGGGTGTGCAAAGTTTAAAGGGAACCTGTCACCTCCTAGACCGAAATTAAACTGTTAGCAGTACCTTATAGTACGTTGTAGTGTGATGCAGATAGATATCTTCATAGGGGCAAGCGATGCATCTAAGTATGTAAAATCCATCTTTTATTCCACCAGCGCGCGCTTTCCTGAGTCACTCCTGAAGTCAAGGGGGCAGCGGCCTAGCTTCTTCAAGTCAAGCTAGCCACTCCCCTCTTGTAAGTGAGTGACACCTCCGGCAGTTCACATCAGCAGCGCTTTCCTCATTACTGCGCATGCGCGCATCGGCAAGCGCGCGATCCCGGCTCCGGCTGTTCACATCGCCGGCGCTTTCCTCTTTACTGCGCATGCATGCGCGCATTCTTGTCCAAATCTTCTAAAAGCAGGAAATTGGTGTAAGAAATAACCGAAGTTTGCTGCATCTCTGAGCTGGTGTAGATTTTATTTGTGTACATGAAGAGCCGGAGGAGGGAGATAATTTATTATGAGGCCTGCTCCTTGTTATAAATGACATGCCTCCTCTGGCAGTGCAGACTCTATCAAGGCCAGCGTTTGTAGTATTACATTAACAGATGAGGGAGATGATTGTTGGGGAGAAAGGATTCTTTCAGCTGCTCGTCAGTGGAGCAATCACTTCCACAGTATAGAGAGGAACGATCGCTAATGCTATCACTCTTCCCCAGAAAATAAATAGAATCATTATTTGTCAGCAGCACATCCTGATTACAAAGCACAATCTGCTTCCGGCAAGCAATGAGCGCTATTACACAAGGTGGTTCATCACTTTATCATCAGTGATGATCTTCCTGAAAATCGCCTGGTGTAATTCAGACTTAATACACACCGGCCTTGAAAAATCAGGGCCTTTGTCTTTCCCATAGTCCATCCCCATCTTCCGCTGGGCGAACAAGTGCCTTATGTAACACACACACACTGAGCAGGAATTTCAGGACAGCAGCACGGCTTAACCACAGTGACTGAAATGCCAGCAGATCAATGTGCCTTCATTGCTACACTCGTCACTGCCAGGGGAGGATTGTCCATAGACCCTACAGGGAAATTTCCCTACAGGGAATGGTGGGGGGATGCCCCAGTGTGCCACCCAAGTCTTCCTTTATGCTGCTGACCGGCACATAATTAGCTCTCAACAGTAATTAACGCTGTAAGAATCAGGTACTCATGTACCCAGCCAGTGACCGCACATGTCCTCCTGAATTCAGCTGCTGTGGCCTACTCCTCAACTAAGTTCCCTGCTCCATATACAATTGGAGGAGGAGGACAGAACATGGTAGCTATTAATGGCCACCACAGAGGGCTAGCTTTTAGGGCTGTATATTGTGCTACACTGTGTTATTTGGTTCTGCTGGGATGGGTTTTTTTTCACTATGGTATTATTGACCACCTACTCGTGTTGCCCCGCCCTCTGTTAATTTGGACCTGCCTACAAAATGGGCCCTCTTTTAGTTTTTATGTTTTTTTACAGGGCCACTTTAAGTTCCCAGTCCGCCCCTGGTCACTGCCCTTGGTCCGCACTGCCACTTTCTCTTCCAGTCCCCTGATATATATCATCTCTCTCCCTGCATTGCTTATCCAATTTCATTTAACCCAGTTACCCTTTGAGATAGAGCTCAGCAGTGCAGAGAAGAGATGAAGCAACTGTAAGGAACTGAGTGATGCCAGAATGTGCACGAAGTTCCTGTGCTGTGTGTGGTTAGTGTGTCCCTCTATGCTTAGTCAGATACTAGGAGCTGTAGTCTTTCCTTATACTCACCCCTGTAATGTGCTCTGATAGCCCATAATAACATCCTAGAAATTCTAGTAGTTGTAATTCTGTCCCCTTACACCCATGTCCCTATAATGTCCCTTGATGACTCATAATAACAGTATGGACATGCTGGGAGTTGTGTTTCTCTTCTATTATATCACTTTCCATGTAATGTCATCTGATACCCCACTATTAATGTCCATGAGCACCTGGCAGCAGTCCATTTTATTAGCAACTTCAGCGGATGTCACTGTTTAATATTCATCTGAAGTAGCTATTTGACGTATAGATCATGTGTATGCGTTAAACATGGGACAAAAAAAGTGATGTGGACACAGCCATACGTACATGCTGCTATTACTAAAGAAGGAAGATCTGATTTCTGACATATGGGGAAGGTTTCTGTCACCTCATGCATTTTCTCTCACTGACTGTCACTACAATCTGTTGTCGGGGATATATTTGAGTGGGGAGAGGGATTTGTCTTGCTAGATTTAGTATCATGTAATATATTATAGCTTCACATGGTGGTAACCCAGCTTTTTCAAAGATCTTGAAAGACAAATCTCCTGGCTATGGCAATGGTTAGGAATGGGGAGGGGGGTTTATCATGATAGATTATAGGGGTTGTTCGAGTTATATTTATTGATGACCTATCCTCAGGATCGGCGGGGGTCCGACACCCGGCACCCCCGACGATCAGCTGTTTGAAGAGGAGGCGCGTGCCGTGCCAGTGCTGCCTCCTCTTCATTGTTTACCTGCTCGTCGTAACATCAGTAGCGGTGAGCAGGTGTAATTGCACCCAAGCCGCCCCATTCATTTCAATGGGACGGCTCATTCCCATAGACTTGTATAGGAATGAGCCGCCCCATTAAAATGAATGGAGTGGCTTGGGTGTAATTACACATGCTCACCGCTACTGATGTTACAGCAAGCAGGTAAACAATGAAGAGGAGGCAGCACTGGCACGGCACGCACCTCCTCTTCAAACAGCTGATCGGCAGGGGTACCGGACCCCCGCCGATCTGATATTGACCTATCCTGAGGATAGGTCATCAATAAATATAACTCGGACAACCCCTTTAAGTATTCTGCAGTCCTTTGTTACAACTCCACACGGTTGTAATCCAGCTTTTCCAGGATCAAGAAAGGTGTATCTGCCTAGCTATGGAACTTTAGATTTATGATTCTGCAGTCTATTATTAACTAGGGGATTCCATCCAAAAAATAGCCATACTCACTGTGTACACAAGTTATCAGGACAAAAACAAGCCCCCTTCTATGCTTCCTGGCTTGGGTGCTCTAGGATAGGAGGGGGGTAGTAGACATGGCTGCAGCCTGAGAGAACAATGCATTTCTTTTCTAGTTAGTTTCTTGGTCTGCAATTGTGATATCTGACTGAACAAGAGAAAATAAGGACACATAAGGAGATTGTGTTTTTTTGTTTCCATTGAGGCTTTAGTTCCTCTTTAAAATGTATAAATCAAAAGTTTTACTGACTCGTTTCCATTAAAACTATATATCAATCTGATCAGCTTCTCCTGCTCTATAACATATTGCCTTCAGATTGCACTGCATTTTGTGGTTACATGTCCTGTGTAAGAGGACCCTCTGCTGTCTGCTGTCAAAGAAGTTGGATAATGTTTAGTAATATTGGACATGGTGAACTGTTCAGTCACGGTGTATATCACTACTGTACAAGAGATCCTATCACTGCTGCATAATGAGGCAGTTTCTTGCATTAATTATATTCTACACTGTATAAAGATCTTTACACTAACAATGATCTCTTTCTTGTCTATACAACTCTTTACAATTGTACAGGGAAGTGCTCCTACATAGAACATGTCACCCTGCGTAATGATTAATTAGTTATTCTGTCTTTACTACGTTTCACTGTCAAATGATGTTTATCTGTATACTTTTCAACGGAAGTAAAGATGGATTTACACCTTGCGATAATCAGGCAGATTATACATAGTAACATAGTTTAGTAACAATTTATAAGGCTAGAAAGACATCTGTCCATCAAGTTCAGCCTGTTACCTGCTCGTTCCTGACAACCTGCCTGTGTAAAGGTACCACCGATCGAAACGCTTGTTCATCAGCTAATCCTGTTTTTCATGCAAGCACCTAAATTATTGTATCTAGGCAAATCATGCTGTTTAAATGGCGATCTGCTCCCCAGAAACAATGCAGCACTATGAGAACTACTGATTGCAATAGCAATCCCTTGTTCTCATACTGTGGAGGAGATGTAAATGTAGCGGGTCTCCTCCACTGAACAAGCAGTTGGGAAGGAATCTCCTTATTGCATGGTGTGAATGCACCTTAAGTCCTAGGTTGGATAGATACCATTTTTGTCCCCAGAATCTGCTCTTTTCTTGTATAGTTCAGCATGAAACATAGCAAATACTTCAAGGTCAAAATTACAGGTCTGATATGTCAGGATATTGTACACTTTTTTTCTAGTTAAAATTGTACAGTTTCCAACATAAGTTCGTAAATGTTTACTCAGCTTGAAAAGAGGCAATATAAAATGTGAACATTTTATTGTACCACAGAGCTCCAATGTTGTATACCATTGAAACGATTGTTACTGGACCGCTTTTTCAATAATTTACTTAATTTAAACTCTAATTTTTTACAAAATGTATGTGGTGTTGTAAAGTATTACTATAAGGCTCACATATGTGCTTTGACCTCCGGCAGTCTGTTCTGGCAGAGGAACAGACTGCCGGAATTCACTGTAATCGTCATACATTTCGGCCAGACAAAAATATTACATGTAGCATTTTTTTTATTTGGCAGACTGAAAGCCGCCATAAACGGTATGCTGGAAAGCGGCCAGATACCATTACAGTGAATGGGTAACCGGCAGTGCACAGTGGTATCTGGCTATGCCGGATACAGTGAACTCCGCGCAGTCTGTTTCTCTGCCAGAACAGACTGAGTTCAAAGCACATATGTGAACTCAGCCTAACTTGTAAGATTTTCACTAGCAAAGAAGTATGCATATACTGTGGAACAAATATTTCATTGTGGGTTTAGAATGTCACCATAAGGTTTTATAAATTCAAGATTGTATTTGATTAAAATTACTTTGTGTATTTTTTTTATCACTTTTCTGTTTGAAAGGTTGAATTAATGCTGTATTTCTAGGCACTATGAAATTCTGTAAGCATAGATTAGGCTGTTTCGAAAACTATTTGTGGGATTAAATACTGAGTACTTACAACATGATATAGAGCAGAAAGAGCGTAGAAGAGTGATATGTAAGATTGATTACCTTGTAATTTATTCATTGAAGTCTCTGCTCTTTTATACTTAGTTTTCAAGTGAACAGCCGTCCACACAAAAAAAGCATTGATTTTAATGTTTTTTTTTTTTTCATTCAATCTGCTCTAGAACACCTACAGATTGCATTGCATTCTCATGGTGACAGGTTCAATTTAAAGGAATGTGTTTCCAACTGCTGCCCTAACAGCTCCAACACTTGCCAGCGAGTCCTGATATTCATGAGCTCCTGGCTCTTCCTAACCCCTTCTGCGTTTTATTTTTACTAATGGAATCTGCAGTAGGAGGGGGGAGCTTATAATTATGAGGACTCATTGCCATGTGCTGGAGCTGTTCAGTACAAGATTTTAGCAGGACAGCTAAAAAAGTGACCCAGCATTTGGCTAAGTGGATCTGTCACTAGTTTATTCTGGCCTTAGTATTTGGAGTGACCACCCTTTGGTTTCAAAATAACATCAGTTCTTCCCTGTACACTTGTGCAAACCTTTTGAAGGAACTTAGTAAGGAGGTTGTTCCAAACAATGTGGAGAACTAAACACAGATCTTCTGTTTATGTAGTCATGCTCATACTCTTCTGTCTTTTCATGTAATCCTAGACAGACTTGATCATGTTTAGATCTTTGCTCTGATAACATGACTTCCAAGACCCCTTGTTCTACTTTATGCTGACATTGGCTGTATGTTTGAGGTCGTTGTTCTGCTGCAGAATAAATTTGAAGCCGATCAGACGCCTCCCTGATTGGTATTACATGATGGATTAGTATCTGCCTGCATTTCTCATCATTTAAGAACATCCTGACCAAATGTCTAAAACTTTTGCACATCACTGTACATTAAACATTGGGTAGAAAGGATGAAGTGAGTAATTTAAATGATCATTATTGTGTTTTGTTGTACTGGCCCTAGCGTTACAGGTTTATTTTGCATCCTTAATATCTCCCTATCATAATTTGGAGGTCCATGACATTAAAGGGGTTGTCCGAGTTATTTTTTTGTCCTTTGTATGTTTCTAACTAATCAAATGTAAAGGCTTTACCATGCACTACTTTATCTGCAGTTGCTGCTTTCTCAGGTTTCACTGAGGGTCACATGACCTGTGATGTCAGCTTCTGTCCCTGCTCTGATGATGTCTGGTGCACAAGCCTGAGAGAGCAGATGTGTGTCTGTACAGGAGAGGTCACTGTGCTGGCCAAGCCCCCCTGCACTGGCTGAGCTGCTGCTGTGTGCTCCCTCCCTGGATTCTTCAGAAAAAACTTTAACCCCTTTAGCAGCGCATACTCAGGGCTGGAGGCTTTACGGAGTAGCTGCAGGCAGTGAAGAGACAAATGCTGGGATCTGTCCTGCTCATCCTGCAGACACAGAGCTGACACACTGGAGTTCTGTAGAGCATTGCACAAGAACAGGTAGGGGGAAGATCCTGTGTGTATCAGCAATGTCATTGGGACTTGTAGTCCTACACATACAACATGCTGCTGATTCTCCCAGCAGTCATTTCAATCAGGGCAGCACTATTCACTACCTTTGCGGAGCAGGGGAAGGGTCACAAATATTCATGATGAAATTCCAGAGATTGTTGTTATTGCAAGTAAACAAAGAGCCAGAACAGAACCAGGGAAATGAGGAAATAGTTTTTTTTTTAGTTATATGTTGCTGACCATCAGATTTACAGTGCTATATTTTTTTTCAGAACTCGGACAACCCCTTAAGCCATAGATACAATATATTGCTACTTCAGAGACATCTTCATATTATGTTTTGACTGTTAGGTAGAAGTAGTATATTTGGAAGTAAACAGTAGAAGCCACTGTGTGAATGCATGGGTTGATCTAATATTTTCTCATGAGTATGCTATGAAAAGGTTGATTTAGTCAAATGTAGTAAATACATAAAATTATGTTAAATGCCATTTACTTAATAGTGAATGTGAACAGAGTTTCACATCATATTCACTATCTTACCATTTTAGTTTTTCAATAGTGCTATTCTGATTTCTGTTTAAATGGATTATAAGGTTATGTTCATATGGGGCGGATATGCTGCAGCTTTTCCATCCGGACATTGCAAGAAATATTTAAATCCATAACATGTCAATTTAAGCTAAAACTACCATCATAGATCGCATGACCAAAGATCTCTATGTAGCAGTGCAGCCATTTAACTGAATAAAGTCGCAGCACGACTCAAAAGATACCCTGACCTTAAAATTCTGGTGTCATGGTCACAGCAACTTGCAAGTCACACTGCAACCCCTTTCAGTTCATTGATTGCACTGCTGTACAGTGATGTTTGGTGATGTTACTGGTGTCATAGATCTCTGTGTAGTCCCATCCTCATGTTGTAAATTTTTCTCACAGATTTCACCCTTTGCAATGCATTTGGTGAAATCCATTGCAAATTTGCATGTAAGTTGTGCAGATTTTTCCATGGATTTGTGGCTAAATTCTTTGCATATGTTTCCAATTATTATGTCCTGTGTGAGCATACCCTAAATGCAGAACTGTTTGGCACATTTGCAAAGAAAATTCATCCAAGAAGCCACAAACATGTTTTTTAATCGCCCTTTACGAGTTGACTTCGGGTTGTCTGAGTAAATAAAAAGGCAGGGACACTTTTATTTAAAAAAAAGTTATACACATTGTACTGTACTAAACCCCTCTGATCTGCTGCAGCTATGATGTGCTTTTGATGCTTTTTACTGATGTGGCACAGTGGGGAATATGTAGTTGCAATGTTGGAACTGAGGGGTTCAGAATGGTGAGTGTATGTTTTTATTAATACTCCAGTATCTTCCCTGCTTTATTTTTTTTTATTAGCTTTGGCAACTCTTTTAAGTATTTTCTTTCGCTACTTTTTACCAGTCTGCAAAATGATATTTACAAGCTGACTACACAAGGATGTTACATTATTTTTAACCCCACATACTTCTAGGAATAAATAAATGTTGAAAACTGCATAAATCTTTGCATACACTTTGTCATTGGTATAATACAGTAGGTCAGTCAGGCACTCATATCTGGATTATTGAAACCAAATATTTATTTACACATATATATAAAACCATAAAATCATAAAAGATATGAAAAAACACTTGCAAGTACTTCCGAATATATCCAGACATATAATGATTCAATATATGGCAAATTTACTGGATTTGCCGTGCTTGTTAGTGTAGTTATACCATAGTTCATATGATGCTTTAGATTTAAAATACTTGTATGTAGCGTGGTAAATTATCTTGATGTCGTTAATGATATTAGTCCATATTAGTTCATTAGCTTTTATAACACTCTTATGGTGGCGTCCCACCTAATGAATGTATATAAGTACTCACCCCTTATAGCGCTTGAGAAAGTGGGGGGTACCTCATCAGTGTATATAAGTACTCACCCCTTATGATGCTTGAAAAAGTGGGGGGTACCTTATTCAATAATCTTGCTTTGTCCTACGCTGTTGATAGCCAGCTATCTTGGTAGATGCTTTTAGTAGGTGATTCTTTGTTCGATTCGCTACGATGTATTCGGCGTCGCACGTGTATGCCTTGCTGTGCGGTATCCACAGTTCCGTGCGTTCTCGCGAGATCGCGGCTTAAACTTGCCGCGGCGGATTCTTGCTAGAGATACAAGATCGCAATTCTCCTTACTTAATATTCTTGCTGGGATATTAGTAGGCAAATGGTGTACATGCACGCCAAACGCGTTTCGAGGTTTTCACAACCTCTTCCTCAGTGGCTATCCACTGAGGAAGAGGTTGTGAAAACCTCGAAACGCGTCTGGCGTGCATGTACACCATTTGCCTACTAATATCCCAGCAAGAATATTAAGTAAGGAGAATTGCGATCTTGTATCTCTAGCAAGAATCCGCCGCGGCAAGTTTAAGCCGCGATCTCGCGAGAACGCACGGAACTGTGGATACCGCACAGCAAGGCATACACGTGCGACGCCGAATACATCGTAGCGAATCGAACAAAGAATCACCTACTAAAAGCATCTACCAAGATAGCTGGCTATCAACAGCGTAGGACAAAGCAAGATTATTGAATAAGGTACCCCCCACTTTTTCAAGCATCATAAGGGGTGAGTACTTATATACACTGATGAGGTACCCCCCACTTTCTCAAGCGCTATAAGGGGTGAGTACTTATATACATTCATTAGGTGGGACGCCACCATAAGAGTGTTATAAAAGCTAATGAACTAATATGGACTAATATCATTAACGACATCAAGATAATTTACCACGCTACATACAAGTATTTTAAATCTAAAGCATCATATGAACTATGGTATAACTACACTAACAAGCACGGCAAATCCAGTAAATTTGCCATATATTGAATCATTATATGTCTGGATATATTCGGAAGTACTTGCAAGTGTTTTTTCATATCTTTTATGATTTTATGGTTTTATATATATGTGTAAATAAATATTTGGTTTCAATAATCCAGATATGAGTGCCTGACTGACCTACTGTATTATATCTATTATAAACCCTCTAGTGATAGGGTGTATCACTACAGCCAGTGCACCTATATCCATACTTTAAACAAGGTGTAGCCAACCTTCCAGTACATACTTTGTCATTGGTACCTTTTAACCCAAATAATTGATCAAACAATGCAAATCATGGCAATGATATACAACTGATGAATATTGTTAGAGACGTTTATATCTCCAAATAATACAGAGGAAAAAACCCAAAGTAGTACTGATTTTTCCTTCAGTAACTAAAGGCATATTCCCACAAAGGATATTTATCACCGATCCATGTGTTAGGCGATAAATATCTGATTGTTGGGACCCCAACGATCACTACAATAGGGATATCAAGCACCCCATTTCTCCTTGCTGCATAGCCATAATGAATAAGCGGTTCAATGGAGAGACAGTTGATCGTGTGCACCGATTTGCCTTTCAGTGTCTATGGGACTGTCAAACGTAGCTGAGCTATGCTCTCCTAGAGTTCCCAGTGATCAGACATTTATCACCTGTGGCTGTGTGACATATATTTTGGATGAAATATGTTATATCAGACCTAAAATCTTGTATATCTAAACTATGTTCAGACTGGAGTCTTATATATTCTCTTAAAGAGCATCTAGCAGCATGTTCATGTCATTTTAGACTAATATGTTATTTCATTTTTATGTTAATGAGGTGCTCAGGACGCGAGGGGCTGGCCTAGCCCCTTGGAACACTGTTTTATCCCCTCTCCCCATCATAGCTACTCTTCACACACTGTTTGATAGGGCCAGACATCCGTATACCTGGCCCTGAAATCTTATGCACACGTGGGCAAGAGTGCAGCCGGTGCATGTGCAGTTCAGATCTTAGCTAGGCGACATCTGTCCCTGCTCTGATATTTGGTGACGGTATAGTCAATGCATGCACTAAAATCTGAACTGTGCATGAGATGATTGTACTCCAAACAGTTACAATCCCTGACCCTGTCAATTAGTGCAGGAGGGGGAGTAGTGACAGCAAGAGAAAGAGTTGTGAAGTGGTGCTATGAAGGGCTAAGCCTGCTGCAAGCACCCCATTAAAGGAGTTCTCCAGGAATTAAGAAAATGAAAATACTTAAATATTACTTTATTATAAATATATTCTAAAATTCCTTTCATTATTTATAATGACTCGTTTTGTCTGAGGAGCAATCATCAGGGGAAAAAAATGGCCGCTGTCCTATTAGTACACACAAAACCTCTCCTAATCACACAGGAGGACAAGTTACTTCACAACACTGAGGTAAAGAGCTGCCACATCTGCCTTGTCAGGGATTATGATCCTGAATATAGATAATAAGAACTTTAGCTTAATCTCAGGGGAATTTAGTTTAGAGGAGACATGAATGAAGTACAGAGAGGACAGACTGTGGTAATGTAGGGCTGTGGTAATAGAGACTGCATACAAGTGCTGCTCATTTCTACACTCCACCCTCCTCTCATGTCTCCTCATTATCTCCATTCCCACGAAGATTCACTTGTATTCAGGATCATGATTCCTGACAAGCAGGCAGGATGAAGCAGCACTATGGCTCATTGTGGTGAAGTAGCTTGTCCTCCTGTGTGATTAAAACAGATTTTGTGTATACTAATGGGACGGCGGCCATTTTATTTCTCCTAATGATTGCTCCCCATACAAAACAAGCCATTTTAAGTAATGAAGGGTATTTGTGAATATATTTATTATAAACTAATATTTAAGTATTTTCATTTTTTTTAATTCCTGGAGAACCCCTTTAACATAAAAATAAAAGTACACATTTCTCTAAAAAAACAAAAAACAAACAAACAAACATAAACATCACTGCTACACTATGGGTTTCATTGTACTCAGCATGATCAACCTTGGTTTACTAGGGTTGATCATGCTGATAGATGCTGTTTGGCTTAGTGTAGACTAAATATTTTGGGGGAGATTTATCAAACTCGTGTAAAGTAGAATTGGATTAGTTGCCCATAGCAGCCAATCAGATTCAATCTTTCATTTTTCTCAGCTCCTTTGGAAAATGAAAGGTCGAATCTGATTGGTTGTTATGGGCAACTAGGCTAGCTCTATTTTACACCAGTTTAATAAATCTCCCCCTTTGTTATATGGAGCAGATCTTCCAATCCTACACTAACAGAAATTAAACAGCATGTGAACTTTGGTGAAAGGTTTATTTTGGAAACTCCTAGGTTCTCATGTTGCCAATATTTATGTAAGTAAAATCTTCCAATGTATATGCTTTATAAAAGGTACTTTTCCTTTGTATGATTGTTATTGTAAAAGAACATTGTTTTCCATGGAGCAGAACTGTTCCACAGCTTGCATGCCCGATTAAGCTAGAGTGGGATCTTATCTGGAATGATCCATTCCTAACATTCGATCTTTGTACTAAATACTTGAATAGTTTGTGTGATATAGGCTGATCAATTTTCTTCTTTGTCTTTGTAATGAACAAAATGTAGGTGGCCTTAAACAGCCTCTAGCAAAGGAGTGCACAACCTTTTCTGGTTGGGGGCCACATGGTCAGCCTGAACCAATTCCAAGGGCCGAAAATAAAACTTAAAGGGGTATTACTAACTGAAATACTATATTTATGGCATATTGAACATACAGTTACACCTCCAGGACTCCCATCCAATGGGAAAATAGATGAAAGATACATGTGAGCAGCCAAAATACATAGCCATACGTGTCTGTTACCAGATGGTTGGGGGCCGCACAGAATGGAATCAAGGGCAGCATGTGGCCTTCAGGCCACAGGTTGTGCACCCCTGCTCTAGCATGAGCATTACTAAATCCTTTTATGGATGGAGCCACTGTAAATAATGCCAGCCTGCCTTAAAAGGCCTTTTGGTATTTTTGTGTATAACATTAATAAATGATACATGTTTTAGGACCAAAATGCATTGGGCTTTTTTTTAAGAGTTGAAAATGTGGTTTAGTAAGATTACATGCAAGAGTATAGAAGATTATGCTGCTTGTGTAATATCCTACGGCAGATCTGGACAAATCACGTACAGTTGTTTGGGCCAGTAACACCACGTTATAGGGACTAGTCTGCACGATTTGAGGTGTAATTACTGCACATTTAATCAAAACAATGCAGTATTGCTATCTTCCCTCATAGGCACAATCACTCTCCACTTTCCCCAGTAGTCAGATGTTGAATACTTTTGCGGGAGTGATACCTTTAGAGGCTAACCAGAAAAAAATCTTTTGTAATCTTGCGTGAAGAAGGAACCTTTGTGCTCTGAAAGCTTGCAATATTTTTTTCTGGTTAGCCCATAAAGGTATAACTTCCTGAATATTTTTGTATTTATTAACGCAAAAATATTCAGCATCACATTGTTTTTGTGGGCTTACACAGTACTATGCAATTCTTGCCACATACCCAATAGTCAGAGCAAACTACAAACCTGCTCGCCCAGTAGAGTTAACTCACTTTAACAGTTTTCATAGCATGTCCCCATTTTTCCAGTAACCATAACAGGTTTCCTTAACCCACATTGCCAGTAGTCATTGCATGCCCCCCTTCCTTTCCACTATTAATTATATCAGATCTACTTAGGATGTGGATATAAATCCACAGTGAAAATCTCAGAATATGGAATTATTTGAGTAACAGTAAGTCCTTAGAACAGACTGCCAGAGCTCTCTGGATCCCACATTGCTGGCCCTATTGACTATAATGCAGTCCAGAGGAGAATCAGCTGCCACCAAGCAATTATAGTTAATAGGGCCTGCGGCACAAAAACGCACATAACACATACACACACACACACACATATATATATATATATATATATATATATATATATATATATATATATATAGAAATAAAAAAATAGGGAATTTACTTTCAGTTCAGAAAACTCACTCCAGAAGTTCATTGAGGATCTCAATGTTGTCCTAAATGACTGATGAAGATAAATAGAATCTACCTGTGTGTAATCAAGTCTCCGTATAAATGCAACTGCTCTGTGATAGTCTCAGGGTTCTGTTTAAAGCACAGAGAGCATCATGAAGACCAAGGAACACACCAGGGAGGTCCGTGATACTGTTGTGCAGAAGTTTAAAGCCGGATTTGGATACCAAAAGTTTTCCCAAGCTTTAAACATCCCAAGGAGCACTGTGCAAGCGATTATATTGAAATGGAAGCAGTTTGGCATAAAAGCAACACAGCTCATCACCCTGAACACACCATCCCCACTGTCAAACATGGTGGTGGCAGCATCATGGTTTGGGACTGCTTTTTATCAGCAGGGACAGGGAAGATGGTTAAAATTGATGGGAAGATGGATGGAGCCAAATACAGGACCATTCTGGATGAAAACCTGTTGGAGTCTGCAAAAGACCTGAGACTAGGACAGAGATTTATCTTCCAACAAGACAATGATCCCAAACATAAAGCAAATCCTACAATGGAATAGTTCAAAAATAAACGTATCCAGGTCTTAGAATGGCCAAGTCAAAGTCCAGACCTGAATCCAATTGAGAATATGTGGAAAGAGCTGAAAACTGCTGTTCACAAACACTCTCCATCCAACCTCAAAGAGCTCAAGCTGTTTTGCAAGGAAGAATGGGCAAGAATTTAAGTCTCAAGATGTGCAAAACTGATAGAGACATACCCCAAGCGACTTGCAGCTGTAATCACAGCAAAAGGTGGTGAAACAAAGTATTAATGCAAGGAGGCCGAATAATTTTGCACGCTCCACTTTTCAGTTTTATTATTACAAAAAAAGTTTGAATAATCCAATAAATTTCGTTCCACTTCTCAATTGTGACCCACTTGTTGATTCTTCACCAAAAATGTAAAATGTTATATCTTTTTGTTTGAAGTCTGAAATGTGGCAAAAGGTTGAAAATAGAGATGAGCGAACATGCTCGTACCGAGCTCAAAAAGCTCGGGTCCCCTGCACGCACCCGGACGGATCCGTCATGACCCCAGGGGACCCGAGCTTTTTGAGCTCGGTACGAGCATGTTCGCTCATCACTAGTTGAAAAGTTCCAGGGGGCCAAATACTTTCGCAAGGCACTGTACAGAGACAGAGACACATATACTGTATACACACACAGATAAACACATACACACAGACATACACAAAGATAAACACACAGACATACAGTACACACACAGATAAACATATACATATACACACCCAGATATATACACAAACACACACACACTTATTTACTCTGTTCTCCTCTGAAGTTGGGGGCTAAAGTATCTTTGGAATGCAGTAGTGGTAGGCTAAAGGACCTTCGATCATGTGACATGACATCATCAAAGGCCCTTTAACCTACCATTACTGTATTCCAAAGGTCCTTCATACTGGTATGGTTGTGTCTAAACTCCATACCTGGTACGGACCTCTTAGCCACCTAGTGGACAGGTCCGGAACAGAGCTATTGTTTACATTGATTTGACTGAACTCCATACACGGTAGGGACCTGGTCCTTACCAAGTATGGGAAATAGCCAACTCTAAAGGAGCTGTCTATTTCACATGCCTGGTACGGACCTCTCAGCCTCCTGGTGGTCAGGTCCAGAACTATGATGGGATTTAGCTGATTCAAAGTGAATTGGCTAAACTCCATACTCCGTAAGGACCCGCTTAACCCTTTGTGGTATGGGATCAATTACAATTAATTTTGCCCAATAAAGTGGAACAGATGGATAGTAGAAAATCAGGTCTTTATCTGTATTTCATTTTTAATCCTTATAATCGTTTAATATCACTGTAAAACATGAATCCATATTATGGATGCACCTCACCCCCGAGTCCTGCATACTGCAGATGAGCCTCTAATCACTGCCAAATTTCTGCCTTGCAGTGTACAAGAAAAATAAAGTATGGCCTCAAAGTTTCTATTTATCAAGAATAATCCGTGAATTATTCCCACCAAAGTATACATTCAGATTGCAAGACTTTGGCGGTAACCTGTGATTTCACAGTCGTCATTGTCAAAGGAAAGCTCAGCATGTTTCTCCATCAGTTTTCCTGCTGGTGAGGTCCTCTTCAGGCATGGAGTTTACCCTGCTCACAGTGAGCTGTCTATTTCCCATACACCAGAAGAACCTTTTCTATGTGTTACAGTGGGGAAAAAAAGTATTTAGTCAGCCACCAATTGTGCAAGTTCTCCTACTTAAAAAGATGAGAGAGGCCTGTAATTGACATCATAGGTAGACCTCAACTATGAGAGACAAAATAAGAAAACAAATCCAGAAAATCATATTGTCTGATTTTTAAAGAATTTATTTGCAAATTATGCCGGAAAATAAGTATTTGGTCACCTACAAACAAGCAAGATTTCTGGCTCTCACAAACCTGTAACTTCTTCTTTAAGAGGCTCCTCTGTCCTCTCCTCATTACCTGTAGTAAAGGCACCTGTTTTATACTGATAATAAGTTCAAAGACACCTGTCCACAACCTCAAACAATCACACTCCACTATGGTGAAGACCAAACAGCTGTCTAAGGACACCAGAAACAAAATTGTAGACCTGCACCAGGCTAGGAAGACTGAATCTGCAATAGGCAAGCAACTTGGTGTGAGGAAATCAACTGTGGGAGCATTAATTAGAAAATGGAAGACATACAAGACCACTGATAATCTCCCTCGATCAGGGGCTCCACGCAAGATCTCACCCCGTGGGGTCAAAATGATCACAAGAACTGTGAGCAAAAATCCCAGAACCACAAGGGGGGACCTAGTGAATGACCTGCAGAAAGCTTGGACCAACGTAACAAAGGCTACCACACTACGCCGCTGGGGACTCAGATCCTGTAGTGCCAGACGTGTCCCACTGCTTAAGCCAGTACACATCCGGGCTCGGATTGGGAGAATGTCATATGGTCAGATGAACAACTTTTGTGGCCTAGCCAGTCTCCAGATCTCAACCCCATAGAAACCCACCCCCCGCCACTGTATGTACAGAGAAGTTCTCCTGCTGGTGAGGTCCTCTTTAGGCATGGGGTTCAGCCTGCTCACAGTGTACTGTCTATTTCACATACACCAAACAGACCTTTTCTGTGTGTTATATGCAGAGAGGTTTTCCTGCTGATGAAGTCCTCTTTAGGCATGGGGTTTAGCCTGCTCACAGTAAACTATCTCTTTCCCATACACCAGATGGACTTTTTCCCAAAATGTATCCCTTTATGAGGCACAGATACTGGATGGGTGTTGCCTACATTGCCAATAAAGAAGAGATCAGGGCAGATATAATGGCGACAGATAACTGGCTGCGTGATGGTGATAGTGACAGTGGCAAGTCATCATCAGCAGTAATACAGTTTGGAACATGATGCGGGCAAAGCAGCAGATGTCTTGCTTTTTAGTGGTGGAAGCAGCAGTGGCGTGTCAACACAAATGGCTGTACAGCATGGAACATCATGGGCAAGGCTGGATTTGAATATTAAATAATGTCTGGCTGTGTAGTGCGTATGGTAGAGGCACTAGTGGTAGTAGTAACTGGTGGCAGTACAGTATGGAACATGATGGATAAGATGCAGGAGATGCTGTGTTGGGTTTGCAGTGGTGGCAGAAGCTGACATGTTACTAGTGGACGGACCTAGAAATGACATTTCCTAATCAGATATACCTCTGTCTTCTACCACACACCAAATCGCAGTCTGTGATGCAAGCAATTAATTCAATATTTTACACAGCGCAATGCAAGAAATTGAATTACCACTGAAAATGCAATATTGAAATGTTTAGCTGCTGTATATAATGCAGATTTGGCACAAAGAAAAAAAAATAGAAAAAGCCACTTTTGTCTGGCACTGCACTAAATACAGAGCGTGCAGTCAGTAAAGTGTCAGATTTCTTTTGTGCAGATAGATTGTGTGAGAATTAGTGAATGTGATGCAGACCAGTCAGTGACACACACAGCCTGTGTAATTGATTGCTATGACTCTGCTTGGCACACTGTGCAGAAACTGCAGGAGCGACAGTGTAAATGGTTGAGACTCCCCTCCCTAAGCACACTTGGGGTCATTTATCAAACTGCTGTAAAGTAGAACTGGCTTAGTTGCCCATAGCAACCAATCATTCATTTTTCACAGCTCCTCTGGAACAAGAAAGGTGGAATCTGATTAGTTTCATGGGTTTTATTTTTACAGTGTTCCCTTTGAGATAAAACTGTTCTCTTTATTCTCTGGGTCCGTATGATTATAGTGATACCACATTTATATAGTTTTATAGGTTTTGTTTTTAAATTGTTCCCTGTGAGATAAAACTGACCTGTTCTCTTCATTCTCTGGGGCAGTACAATTACAGTGATACTACATTTGTATAGTTTTATGGGTTTTGTTTTTACAGCATTCCCTATAAGATAAAACTAACCTGTTCTCTTCATTCTCTGGGTCAGTATGATAACAGCAATTTATATAGTTTTAGCTTGTTCTAGATTTAATTTCGGGAAAATAGTGTGATTTGAAAATATATCTATATTTAAACTTTTTCTTTTTTTTGTTACAATTTTTAATAGTTCCCCCAGGTAACCTGAACAAGCAATCATTAGATTGCATCTCTCATAGACTCCAATGCACAGTCAGGGTCTTCATAGTAACATGGCTGTTGCAGCCGTGGATCATTCGGTAGGACTGAGGTTGCTGCACACACAATCCGGCTCCCCTGATCCTCGATAGGAGGAGCCAATGCATGGCGGGGCACACGTGCTCATATTTTTTAGCTCCCAGATGCCGTGGTCACATTTGACCACAGCATCTGAGGGGTTAAATGTGTGCAATCGACATTCTTGTCAATTGCATACATTAGTCTTGGGTGCCTGCCGTTTGAAACACCAGGCACCTGGGGATATGTGTCACGCTCCAGTGTAGGGGGAAGATACCACATCAAGCACAGGGGTGAAAGGAAATGGAGATTAGGCCTGGAAACTAGGGAAGGCAGATGGACACCTCCTAGAGAAACCCTAACTCCAGTCCTGACTAACAACCTTTATGAACAGGCCTCAAAGGTAGGCTAGATGCAACAGAAAGTATAAACCACACAGCATGGTGGAAGAAGCAACACTAAATAGGCAAGGATAATTTATAAGACACATACACCTGAAGGTAGGGAATGGGGAATGTCAGCAACAACAAAACAACCAAAGGAGAACCTGTCAGATTAACCCACATGTTGCCAACCTCACTGACCTCCTGCCACCTGTTGCAGGAATGTCAGTATGTCCTGGCACATTCGTGACAGTACCCCCACCTTCTACGGGTGGCCTCCGGACACCCAGGACTGACTTTATCCGGATGAGACCTGTAAAAAGCTTTCACCGAACAACTTCCAGTGAACAAGATACTGAAGAGATCTACGGAGGACTCGAGAGTCAATGATCTTGGCGATTTGGAATTCCAAACTGCCGTCCACCATGACAGGCGCGGGTGGCAAGGGAGATGGCTCCAAAGGTTCAACATTAGAGATGAGCGAACATGCTCGTAACGAGCACTGTACCGCTCGGCTCCCCTGCGCTCGCAGGGGCGCAGGCAGCCGCTTCCGTCCTCCTCACCCGACGGAAGCGGCTGCCTGTGCCCATGTGAGCGCAGGGGAGCTGAGCGGTACAGTGCTCATTACGAGCACGTTCGCCCAGCTCTATTCAACATATCTCTTCAACAAAGATCTGTGAAACACATTATGTATTTTCAGGGCCTGAGGAAGCTCAAGACGAAATGCTACAGGATTAATAATGGCAGTGATCTTATTTTGACCAATAAATCTTGGACCCAACATGGGAATGCCATGGAGTTTCGCAATATTGTCAACAAACACTTGTGCAAGTGTTTTAGCATTAGGTAGGCCAGGTAATGCAATAAAGTGTGCCATTTTACTAAGACGATCAACTACCACCAGAATAACTGTCTTTCCAGACAAATTAGGCAGGTCAGTAATAACCTCCATAGACAAGTGAGTCCATGGTCTGGACGGGATGGGCAACGGAAGTAGAGATCCAGAAGGTTGAGTATGTGTCACCTTAGCGCGTGCACAGACACTAGAGGCAGACACATAGTCCTCAACACACTTACGCAGCCCTGGCCACCAGAATCTACGAAAGATGTGATTGACAGTAGATTTACTCCCAGGGTATCCTGCAAGCACCGTACAGTGATATTCCTCAAACACCTTATGATGCACTTCAGATGGAACAAACAATTTCCCAGGGGGGCAAGACTCTGGTGTGTCTCCCTGGGCCTCTAACACCTTAGCATCTAGATCAGGGTAAAGAGCGGATATCACCACCCCTTCAGACAGTATAGGGCTCGGATCTTCAAAATCACCACCTCCGGGAAAACTACGTGACAAGGCATGCGCCTTGAAATTCTTAACCCCAGGATGATACGTGACAATGAAATTGAATCTGGCCTGCCTTGGGTTAAGTTGTTTAGCTGACTCCAGGTAAGTCAGATTTTTGTGATCAGTGAATACAGTGATTGGGTAATCGCCCCTTCCAACCAATGACGCCATTCCTCAAAAGCCAACTTAATGGCCAGTAACTCTCTGTTACCCACATCGTAATTTCTCTCTGCAGCAGAGAGTTTTTTCGAGCAAAAGGCACATGGGTGCCATTTACCTGGTGACGGGCCCTGTGCTAAAACTGCTCCTACCCCCACCTCGGATGCGTCAACCTCCACAATGAAAGGTTGAGACAAATCTGGCTGTACCAATATAGGGGCAGAAGAAAAGCACTCCTTCACAGTGGAAAAGGCTTGCAACGCTGCATCAGACCATACTGAGACATCCATCCCTTTCTTAGTCATGTCAGTTAAGGGTTTAACTATTGTCGAATAGTTCTTAATACATTTTCGGTAATAGTTGGTGAACCCCAAAAACCGTATAAGAGCCTTCAAATTTTCAGGTCGATCCCAGTCCAATACAGCACGGACTTTCTCTGGATCCATTCGAAAACCTGAAGATGACAGCAGGTATCCTAAGAATTGCACCTCCTGTGCAGCAAAAACACATTTCTCTAATTTTGCGTACAATTTGTTGTCTCTTAAGATCTGCAACACCTGTCTAACTTGATGTGTCACCATATCTGGAGAATAAATTAGTATGTCATCAAAATACACGACTACAAACCTCCCCACAAGGTGATTAAAAATGTCATTAACAAAATGCTGGAAGACAGCAGGAGCATTGGTCAACCCAAAAGGCATGACCAGGTTCTCAAAGTGGCCCTCAGGAGTATTAGGCCCCTTTCACATGAGCGGGAGACTCGGACGTCTCCCGCATCGCGTGCAGTGTACTGAACTGCCGGCACTGAACGGGGGTTACATAGCATTATACTGATTTATGATGCTATGTAACCCTTATAGTTCTGGAATGTGTTGGATAACATTGTCAGCATTATCCAACACATTCCAGAACTGTAAGGGTTACATAGCATCATAAATCAGTATAATGCTATGTAACCCCCGTTCAGTGCCGGCAGTTCAGTACACTGCACACGATGCGGGAGACGTCTGAGTCTCCCGCTCGTGTGAAAGGGGCCTTAAAAGCAGTCTTCCATTCATCCCCTTCCTTGATCCTGACCAGATTATATGACCCCATTAAGTCCAACTTGGAGAACACCTTGGCATCAAGAATCTGGTTAAACAAATCAGGAATCAAAGGAAGGGGGTAAGGATCATGGACAGTAATCCGATTCAGTTCACAGAAATCCAGACATAGCCTAAGAGTTCCGTCCTTTTTCTTTACAAATAAAAACCCTGCTGCCACTGGAGATTTGGAAGGTCTTATGTGTCCTTTAGCCAAACTCTCAGCAATATATTCTTTCATGGCCATTCTCTCATGTCCAGAGAGGTTATACAGCCAAGATTTGGGCAATTTCGCTCCACGGATAAGATTGATAGGACAATCGTATTCCCGATGTGGTCGCAAATCCTGACATCCACCTTCAGAAAATACATCAGAGAAATCAGATATAAAAGAGGGTAGTGTCTTAGTAGTTAAAACAGAAAAAGATGTATTAAGACAATTGTCAACGCAATAATCACCCCAATCCAGAATCTGTCTAGTTTGCCAATGGATGGTTGGATTGTGTTTGCTTAACCATGGTTAACCCAGCACCACAGGAGTAGGAAGACCTTTCAACACAAAACACAAAATTAGTTCCTGATGAAATTCACCCACTCTTAGGCTTCATTCACACGACCGTATGTGTTTTGCGGTCCGCGGATCCATTGTAACAATGCCTATTCTTGTCAGCAAAACGAACAATAGGACACTTCAGAAGGCGAAATATGACTATTTCCTCTATTCTGATCATGCACCCCTTATGGTTCACCTAAATGCTTCCCATTCGGAACCCAAAAGCTATAACTGGAGAATGAATGATTCTCTTCTTAATTTAGATTCAGACTCTAAACACATTGGTGAACAGATTAAATATTTCTTCATGGATAATAAACCAGAAGAGACGAATTGGGCTACATTATGGGAGGCGCACAAGGCGGTAGTAAGGGGTCATTTAATGAAATTGGGTGCACAAAAAAAGAAAGAACTCAAATTCAAAACTGAAAAACTGATAGTAGACATTAGGGAGCTGGAGTCAGTCCACAAGTTATCTTGTGCTAAGAAGGTTGAGAAAGAACTCCTACTTCTGCGATCAGAACTTAAAACCGCCCTAGAGAAAGACTCGGAGAGATTTCTCTATATGCACAAATATAAATCTTTCATTAGTGCCAACAAATGTGGTAGAGACCTGGCCAATTTGGTCAGAAAGCAAAGATGCAAAGCAATTATTCACAAAATTAAAACGGAAAGAGATAAATTCGAGCTTCGCTCTGACAAAATTGCGATGGCTTTTAGCTCTTTCTATCAAAAGCTATACAATCTACAACCAGAGCTAAGCGAAAACACCCCCACCTCTAGAGATATTCTTACCTATCTCGACGAGATTGACATGCCTAGTCTTAACAATTCCCAAAAAGATGCACTATCGATACCATTCACACTAGAGGAGATAGAAATCGCCCTACAATCACTTCCCTGCGGCAAGGCGCCGGGCCCTGACGGCTATAGTATTCTTTACTATAAAAAATTCTCTCAAATCCTATTACCTTATTTAACACAATATTATAATGCTTTGGGACCCACACTACAATTCAGAGCAGAAACTCTTAGAGCCACTATAACAGTCATTCCTAAAGAAGATAAGGACCCGACTCTGTGTTCCAGCTATCGTCCTATCTCATTATTAAATAACGACATAAAGATTTATGCCAAAGTCCTGGCCAATAGGATTAAAAACATCTTACCCCAGTTAATTTGCTCGGAACAAGTAGGCTTTACACCTGGCAGGGAAGCCAAAGATAACATCCTTAAAGTCTTAAACGCCATGGAATATAGTAACATAACTAAATTCCCTACAGCTTTAATCTCTACAGATGCAGAGAAAGCTTTCGACAGACTTAATTGGAAGTTCCTTATGGCCACACTTAAAAAATTTGGATTTCCCGCCCACTTCATTGAAAAGATAGGAGCACTTTATACTGTTCCCTCAGCGGCCGTCACGGTCAATGGAGTCATTTCCCAACCCTTCAGTATACAGAACGGGACCAGACAGGGATGCCCACTCTCTCCAATATTATTTGTACTCTCTCTAGAACCCCTACTGACTAGGATAAGGCAGAACACCCAAATATCAGGTCTCACCACAAATAACTTAACACATAAAACCGCCGCATTCGCAGACGACATCCTTTTTTTTATTACAAACCCAACTCAATCCATCCCTGCCTTTCTGGACGAATTGCAGAAGTATGGCAAATTATCCTACTTTAAGATAAACTTTACCAAGTCTATTATTTATAATGTTAACATTGACCACGCCACCTGGTCTAATATAAAAAAGATTAGCAGTCTAAAACCTGCAGAATCGACTTTTAAATATCTAGGAGTGTACATTGCCAAAACACACACAGAACTTTACAAATATAACTTTCTACCACTGCTTGATAAGATTAAATCAGAGCTGGAGGAATGGAACGATCTATACATCTCCTGGTTCGGCAGGGTTAACTTAATCAAAATGTCTATACTCCCGAAGGTCCTTTATCTCCTCCAGAGTGTTCCTATTGTTATGCCTAGGAAGTTCTTTAGAGCTATTAAAAGGATAATTTTGTCCTTTATATGGAATAGGGGCCAGAATAGGCTGGCATTTAATACACTGACGAGATCAAAGAAAGCAGGGGGCCTTGGCCTACCGAATTTTGAGAAATACAATACCGCCTCTCTAGTGTAAAGGTTAATAGAATGGAACACTTAACCCAGACGCAAGCTGTGGGTGGATCTTGAGGAGGAGTGTAATTCATTCCCTCTAAGCTATATTACCTGGAAGACTGCTGTTAACCAGTACTTGACCAAAGAGTTGACTAACCCCTACACGATCCATACTCTTAAAACCTGGCGTACCCTGGTTAAGAGATGGAATTCAGGTCAACCTGACACTAAACAAATACCGCTTTATGCAATTCTCCCCAGGAGATTTAAAAACATCAGAAAGAATATCTTAAATGATAAAACTATTAAAGAGATAAAACTGAAAGACATTATTACGGATAATGCTGTCATGTCCTATGACACCTTCAAAGACAAATACGTATGTACCACACTATCATTAAAAGACTTCACCCAACTAGCAAAGTATATAGCCACGCTAGACTTGCAGCGTGATCAAACTACTAACACATGCACCCTCGTTAAATATGTTACTGATGGGAAACCTTTAGACCATGGCATATCTAGGGTATACGCTGAACTAAATGAGGTCAGCTCACATTTACCATGCCTTGACAAGTGGTCTACCGAACTTGGCAGAAATTTTAATGACAGGGAGAAGCAGATTATTGCCTCCAAATCCATTCAGAAGGTAACAGCTGTTAAGCTACAAGAGGTCCATTTTAAACTGCTTACAAGGTGGTACAGAACACCTGCTCTCCTTCACAGGATTAATCCTGATATCCCCAAGGTTTGTTGGAGATGTGAACTAGGCGAGGGCACATTATCTCATATCTGGATAGACTGCCCTGAGATTACACCCCTATGGAGCATCTTCAATCAAATTGTAAATAAAATATATCATGCTAATGTTAAAATAGACAAGGATTTAATTGTCTTTGGCTTATTTAAGCCAGACAACATCATATTGAACGATAGACTCTTCCCTTTTCTCCTATGTGCTCTTAAAGCAATAATTCCCAGGTACTGGCTACAAAGCGACCCCCCCAGAATTAGAGAATGGTTCAATGACATGTGTCAAGTAAATAAATTTGAGAAATTGAAGTGGAATATTCAGGGTGCCAGCCAAAAATATACCAAGATTTGGCAGAAATGGAATGCATTCATGGAGTCTGACGACTCAAATACTTATATGGATGATTAATATCATACTTTTCCATCGTGATCTTACAAGACTCACTTAGCATGACGACACGTTAATGTTCTCCTTTCTTTTAATTTCTTTTCTGTCTTCAGTTATCTTTTTTTTTTTCTTTTTCTCTATCCATTCTCTACGAACATGAGTCTAAGCTATATGGGTCTTTCAGTAATTGAAAACTAGATGAAAATTACTTAACAGCTAAATAAAGGTCTACAAGGTTATTTATATCTTATGTATTATAGACAATACTTTCCAAATTGAATGGATATGAATATTTCTCTGTTCCAATTTTGGTTTAAAAATAAATTTTAATTTTCAAGAATAGGACACGTTTTATCTTTTTTGCAGAACCGAAATATGGACATACAGAAACGGAATGCACACGGAGTAGCTTCCGTTTTTTTTTTTTTTTGCGGACTGATTGAAATGAATGGTTCCGCATACGGTCCTCAAAAAAAACGGAATGGACACGGAAACAAAATATGGTCGTGTGAATGAAGCCTTAATCTGATATCATGCACCATCTGAGACAAACACTTCTGAGATAGAGGTGCAGAATCAATAGCAAACACAGAAATCTTCTTCTCTAATGCACTCGGAGACAATCCATGCATACGGATGAACTGAGCATCAATCAGGTCCACCTCAGCAGTCAGGAGAAAAAGGGTACTACAGGATGAAGACAAATGCACATTTTCTGTCTCTCCACCCACCCCTCCAAGAGTGAGATGGGAATTAAACGCCCCCTTTCTTTTTTTCTATTTTAGAGAAATGCATGGACATGCGTTGATAAAATGTCCTTTCTGTCCGCAGAAAAAACACACTCCCTTTTTATTACCAGAATGCTTAAAAGTGAAAGCAGGAGTAGCTCCCCCTAATTGCATGAGTTCATCCCCAGACATCAACCCAGGAGTATCTTCACCCAAAGTGTCATAGGAAGACAATACACTATTCGATAGTATGTCCTGAGAGTGGGGGCCCCTATATCTCTCTCTCAGGCGTCTATCCATGCGTACAGCAAGATACATAGCGGCTTCCAAAGACACCGGAGTTTCATGAAAGGCCAAAGCGTCCTTCAGCCTTTCAGATAATCCTTGACAAAACAGACTACGGAGAGCCGAATCATTCCATTTGGTATCCGTAGCCCACCTCCGAAACTCAGAGTAATAGATTTCAACAGAGCGCTCACCCTGATGGAGGTCACATAGCTTGGTCTCAGCCATCGAGATGCGATCCGGGTCATCATAGATAAGTCCCAATGCCTTGAAAAATTAATCCACTTACTGGAGGGACTGCGATCCAGTCGGCAGAGAAAAGGCCCATGATTGTGCATCCCTCTTGAGCAACGAGATCACCACACCAACTCTCTGTTCCTCATTACCAGAAGAACGTGGACGCAGCCTAAAGTACAATTTGCACACTTCCCTGAACAAAATGAAGTTATCACGTCCCCCAGAGAATCAATCCCGGAGACTGACTTTAGGCTCCAGACAGGCCTGTCAACTACCACCCCCGGGACCAACAGCCTGTGGTTTCTGAATCTGGGTGACGGTCGTGCGGAGGTCAGCTACCTCCAAAGAGAGACCCTGTAGCTGTTCTGTCAGTGCAGAAATTGGGTCCATGTATGCACTAAAATGAACAAAATGATTTTTTTTTGGCAGTTTATAATGTCACACTCCGGTGTGGGAGGAAGATACCACTCCAAGCGAAGGGGGGAAAGGAAATGGATATTAGGCCTGGAAACTAGGAAAGGCAGATGGACACCTCCTAGAGAAACCCTGACTCCAGTCCTGACTAACAACCAGTATGAACAGGCCTCGAATGTAGGCGAGTTCATATGCAGGATACCTAGGACCTCAACTGTCCCTGAAGGACCCTGAAGCTAATGTCAGGAATGAGTCACACTGTTCTTCCACCAACCTGGATGAACAGGAGTCTCCCCTCAGGCCCAATCACCAAACTCAGGGAAGGGATACACTCAAATAATACAAAATACAAAAAAGGAAAGAGGACACTTAACTTTCCAGTAGGAAATGGCAGCCACTTGATCTCCACTGAGAATCACACACCAGCAGGCCACAGATGCAACAGAAAGTATAAACCACACAGCATGGTGGGAGAAGCAACACTAAGTAGGCAAGGATAATTGATAAGACACCTACACCTGAAGGGGGAGGGTGTGGTGAATGTCAGCAACAACAAAACAACCAAAGGAGAACCGGTCAAATTAACCCACGTGTTGCCAACCTCACTGGCCACCTGTTGCAGGAATGTCAGTATGTCCTGGCACGTTCGTGACAATATGGTGCTCAAGAGCGGGTGCCATCTCTAAATACCCAATGCCGGCGTATATTAACGCGGGGCAGTTAGGAAGGGGTTAAAGCATTGTACAATACAGGAAGCCCCCTGGTAGGCGGCTTAGTGTGGAGGGCTGTGGGGTCATTCTGGATGCTGGTAGCGATTTCTATCCACAGCTGCAAGCTAAGAGCAAACAGAAGAAGACCTGCAGATAGTTACTTAAAAAAAAAACTTAATTTAAAAAAAATTATAAAACTATTAGTTTTTATTGAAGATTTCAACTCTACATGTCCAGTAGAAGATATCAGGCAGGGGAGACATGATAACCAGAGATGAGCGAACCCCAACTTTACAGGTCCGGCGTCCAGGCAGCTGAGGAATCCCGATATAACAGAATTCTATGACTGAATGCAAAACGGAAGCCTTTAGTCTCCGTCATAATAGAAGTTATGGGCAGCAGAACTCCGCCGCTCTCCGTTATACAGGACAAAAAACAAAGTCCTGTCCTTCATAATGGAAACCGGAGAGATTCCATATGGTGCCCATCGAAGTCTATTATGACAATGCAAAATGGAATGCCCCCCACCCAGTATATAATCTCACACAGCAGCCCCTCTCCCTCCATACAATCCAACACAGTCATGCCCCAGCATACAATCCCACACAGCTTAACCCCCAGCATACAATCCCACACAGCAGCTCCCCCCTCTTCTCCATACAATCTCAAACAGCGCCCCTCCCCATACAATCTCACACAGCAGCTCCCCCCTCTCCTCCATACAATCCCACACAGTGACCCCTCTCCTCCTCCATACAATGCTACACAGTGCACCCTTCTCCTCCGTCATACAATCACAAACAGCGCCCCCCTCTCCTCCTCCATACAATCTCACACAGCGCTCCCCCTCTCCTTCTCCATACAGTCTCACACAGCGGCCCCCCTCTTCCATACAATCTCACACAGTGCCCCCCCTCTCCTCCATATAATCTCACACAGCGCCCCCCTCTCCTCCTCCTCCATACAATCCTACACAGTGCCCCCCATCCAAACAATAACACACAGCCCCCCCCCCCTCCATACAATGACACACAGCCGGCCCCCCTCTCCATACAATCTCACACAGCACCCCCCCTCTCCTCCATATAATCTCACATAGTGCCCCCCCTCCATATAATCTCACACAGCCGCCCCCCTCTCCATATAATCTCACACAGCCGCTCCCCCCCTCTATACAATCACACACAGCACTCCCCCTCTCCTTACAATCTCACACAGAATCCCACCTTAGAATTGTCAGCCCCTCCACAGGATTCACATCTACCTCTCAGGCAGGCAGACACTCTCCACTCTCACTGCTACAGACCCCTTTGAAGTAGCGGACTGTCAATTTTGGGATCATGCTCCTAAGATCGACGTCCCTATTGCCAAAGTTTCCCGCAAAACTTCCCTTCCATTTGATGACTTGGGTCAGCTGAAGGATGTAATGGACAGGAAGGCAGATAGCTTCCTTAGGCGTACATGGGAATCGGTGGGTGCGTCCTTTAAGCCCAATATTGCCGCCACCTGCACTGCCCGGGCCCTTATATTATGGATTAAGCAGTTTGAGTCCGAGATTAAGGAGAAGGTACCTAGGGAACAGTTGTTGGAAAATATACCTGCCTTAGCCAAAGCCGCCGATTTTTTGGCAGATGCTTCTGTTGACGCTGTGAGGCTGTCGGCCAGATCCGCCTCTTTAGCTAATTCTGCCCGCAGAGCCCTTTGGTTAAAGGGTTGGTTGGGAGATGTGGCTTCTAAGACCCGACTGTGTAATGTCCCCTGTGAGGGGTTTTTTTTGTTTGGTTCTGCTTTGGATGATATTTTGGAGAAGGCAGGCGATAGGAAGAAGGGGTTCCCTACTAACTATCGTAGACAGTTTAATTCCTTTCGTCAGAACAGAAGATTTTCTGGGAGAGATAAGAGCCCCAGTAAAAAGAATAATAGATGGAAGTTTTCCTCATCCAAATCCAGGGGGTTCTTGTTTAAGGGGCAGAACCCCGGACCTAGGAAGGATTCGCAATGACGCCAGGGTGGGGGGGAAGGTTAACAAACTTCCTCCCTTCCTGGGACCTAATATCCAACAGTCTGTGGATATTGGATTCTTTAAGAGATGGTTTCAGACTAGAATTTTCTCATTCTCCTCCAGGTTTTTTGTCTCCAAGATAGGAGTAGGGAAACAGAAAGTGTTAGAAAACGAAGTAAGGTCCTTGTTAGAGAAGGGTGCTTTAATCCCCTGTCCCCCAGGAGAAGAAGGATCGGGGTTCTACTCAAATCTTTTTTTAGTAAAGAAGCCCAATGGGGATTTCAGGACGATCATAAACTTAAAAAGTCTAAACAGATATTTAAAATACCGAAAATTCAAGATGGAGACCTTGAGATCAGTGGTAGACCTGTTGTACAGGGACTGTTACATGGTCGTGTTGGACATAAAGGAAAGCGTATTATCATCTACCGATTCATCAAGATCATCAGAGATTCCTCAGAGTTGCTCTTCGGATGAGAGACAAAGTGAGGTATTTCCACTTCAAGGTACTTCCTTTTGGGATTTCAATGGCCCCCCGCATTTTCACCAAGTTGATAGCGGAAATGGCGGCTCACATCAGGGAGAAGGACATTTTAATTATTCCGTACCTGGACGATTTTTTAATAGTAGCCTCATCAGAACAGGTTTGTCTTTCTCAGGTGAATCAGGTTATACAGATCCTGGAGTCATTAGGATGGATCTTGAACATAGAGAAGTCCAGGTTGATCCCCCTACAGACGCAGAGATTCTTGGGCATTCTGTTGAGCTCAAGGTCCCAGATGTCTCTTCTGCCTCTGGACAAGATCAACAGAGTCAGGTCAGTTGTCCAAGATCTGGTACCTTAGTCCCAGTTAGGAAGGCAATGTCCGTACTGGGTACCTTGACATCCTGCATCCCTGCGGTATTATGGGCTCAGGCTCTTTCCAGAGGTCTTCAATGGGAGATTCTTCAATCCTGGAAGGGGGATCTGGATCAGTTAGACTCCAAGATCCTCATTTCCAGAGACACCCGCCAGGCTCTGGGTTGGTGGTTGGACAGGAGGAATTTAGGTCAGGGAGCCCCATGGAGAGTGGTAGATCCCTTGGTCGTGACCACCGATGCCAGCCCTTATGGATGGGGAGCTCATGTTCAGGACAAGTTTTTTCAGGGGCCCTGGGACAGCTCAGACTTGGGGACTTCTTCAAACATGAAGGAACTAGCTGCAGTCTTGGGAGCCCTACAGCAGATTGCTCCCTCTCTGTGAGATCGGCATTTAAAAGTGTTTTCGGACAATATTTCAGTGGTAGCCTATCTAAATCATCAGGGAGGTACCAGGTCCAGAGAATTGCAGGACATTGCCAATCAGATCTTCTCCATCTTAGAAGGGAAGATATTGTCCCTATCGGCCATCCATATCAAGGGGGTAGACAATTGGAAGGCAGATTTTTTAAGTCGACACAGGCTAGACCAGAAAGAATGGTGTCTGAATCAGACTATTTTTTCCAAGATCATAGACCTCTGGGGACTGCCGGAGGTGGATTTATTTTCCACAAGGTCCAACAGGAAAGTAAGGAAGTTCTTTTCCCTATGTCCAGGGGAACATCCCACTGCTGTAGACGCGTTCCTTCAGCCGTGGAGCAAGGGTCTCCTATACGCCTTTCCTCCTCTGCAGTTAGTCCCCAGGGTGTTGAAAAAGATAAGAGAGGACAGGGCCTTGGTAATTCTGATAGCACCGTTCTGGCCACGTCGAGCATGGTTCACCTGGTTAAGACTCCTGTCGGTCAGGGACCCGTGGATTCTTCCGGAAATTCTGGATATTCTATATCAAGGTCCGGTGAACCATCCTCAGGTACAGGGATTACACTTGACGGCCTGGCTTTTGAAAGGTCTCTTCTAATTCAGAAGGGATTGTCTGAGCCGGTAGTCTCTACCATTCTGGGCAGTAGGAAGAAAGTGACTAGGGACATTTATGCTAGGGTTTGGTCAGTCTTCTTCAGGTTTCTAGAGGTTCCCATTACTCCTTCCATTCCCCTCTGTATTCCGGATATTTTAAATTTCCTTCAGAAGGGTTTGGATAGGGGTTTGGCGCTTAGCACTCTGAAAGTTCAGGTTTCGGCACTTAGCGTGCTATTTGACACAAGCCTGGCATCTCACCCCCTGATTGCTAGATTCTGCAGGGCCGTCTACAGACGTAGACCGGTGTCAGTTCCTAGGGTTCCTGCCTGGGATTTGGGTCTGGTTCTCAGGGCGTTTGTTCTTCCCCCCTTTGAGCTTGTATCGGAGATTTCTATTAAGAATCTAACCTTGAAATGTGTATTCCTGGTAGCCATTACCTCCGCCCGTAGGGTAGGTGAGATACAGGCACTATCCATCAACCCTCCATACATGCGTATTCAGGATGATAGAATTTCTTTTCGACCAGACCCAGCCTTTCTCCCTAAGGTGGTGACAGATTTTCATAGATCTCAAGAGGTAGTTCTTCCATCCTTCTGTGATAATCCCAAGGACCCTAGGGAGGTAGAATTTAATTGCCTGGATGTTAGAAGGTCAGTGTTAGCCTATCTCGAGGCCACTAGGGGATGGAGGAAGTCCTCTTCCTTGTTTGTTCAGTTCACAGGGGCAAATAAAGGGAAATCGGCCAGCAAGTGTGCTGTAGCTAGGTGGATAAGGCAGGCTATCTGTTTAGCTTATGTCTCCCTACAGGAACCGGTTCCCTTAGGATGGTTGGCTCACTCGACTAGAGCGATGGCTACTTCTTGGGCGGAGAAGGCAGAAGCATCCATATTGGATATTTGCAAAGCAGCATCTTGGTCTTCTGCTCACACCTTTTTTAAGCACTCCAGGCAGTGGTCCCACCCTAGACACTCTCTGTTATCTCTCCTGGTGCTGTCATGGACGATGGGAAAAATGATAATTACACTCACCGGTAATTTGATTTTCCAGAAGTCCATGACAGCACCTATTATTCCCACCCTTCTTTCGGTTGTTATTGGTGATGGTCTTGGTTGTTCACGGGTGTGCATCAAAAAAAAAAAAAAAAGTATATGAAAAGGCTGTTAAACATAAGCAGGAAGCAAAGTTCATCCGGCGATCGGATCGATCATGGTAGTCTGGATGATGAAGGTTCGGCGGGCTTCTCGTTCTCTGAAAAACCACTGAGGATAGGAGAGGGTCCTCCTTTTTATATCTGTGGGTTTCCTGTTCTGGGAGGCGGACCCTCTGTCCTGGTGCTGTCATGGACTTCTGGAAAATCAAATTACCGGTGAGTGTAATTATCATTTTATAGCCTGACGAAGGGCACCCAACCAGGGCCCGAAACGTTGCTTTTGGCTACTAATTTGGCGACCAATGTACAACAGAAAACAATAAAATGCAATGAATGAACGACGTTGAGTGCAGTTTATCTGTAGTTGCCATAAGAAATACATCAAGAGGGGAGTATTTACTTGTAGGGGGATTTTTTCAGCCTGAATTAATTATCTTGGTGAACAGCCACATTTTTAATAGTATTTTTCAAATAGGTGTTTCCTATTTCAGGCAGTAAATCTCTTTACTTTAATGTAAATGCACACATCTTCAGCAATATTGACTAAACAATTTTGTCTACCCATCTAGTTCGTTTGAGTGATGGAAGGTTTCTTGTCAGGGGACTTCAATTCTGACAATTGGCTAGGCAATCCAAAAGAAGTGTTCTCGGACAAAGAGTTACCCTTACAGCATTACATCTGTCTTTAGGAACCTCACCAGGGTTTACAAAAACCAAGTACGCTCCTGGTGGGAAATGCAGACATTAGAGACATACTTAAAGAATAAAATAGTACCAAGGGGATTGGGAAATCCGACTCTACCAAATGTGAAGGTATGGTTGGAGGAATTTATGAAAAAGTGGAAAAAGGAATCAATAGAGCCTTCCCTTCGCTTAACCCCTTCCTGACCAGCGCCGTACATGGACGGCGCTGCGGGAAGTGACTTCCGCCCAGCGCCATAGTGCTACGCCGCACTGATTGGGCGGGTGCAGGAGCTGCGCCCGCCTGATCAGCTGTGGGGGACCGGCTGTGCCCAGTAGTCAGACCCCTGCTGTATGCGCTGGCATCGGTCAAAACACCGATGCCAGCGCATTAACCCTCGATGTGTCGCGGTCAGCAGATAGATAATGGGCAACTGACTACATAGGATGTATTTATAGTAGTTCAGTTCGACCTACCTCTCAGTGGGTTTTAAAAAAAAGGCCCCTATTTTGGACCGGTAGCGAGGGTCTAACATGGTGGAGATCCAGCAGTCATCCCTTTAAAATCCGTTGGAGTGCTGCAGAGTTTTTTACTTATCTTACTCTGGAACTGTCTAGCCAAGGTTTATAGCTGCATGTACCCACCTATTTGGATGAATTTCCATGGACTTGTAACCTACTTTCAGGTAATGCAGTGCTGTTTCTACCTTTTTTCTATGATATCACTTGAGATATAGGTGCCACGTCTCCAGTCCCCTGACAAGCCAGATTTAGTGGCATCTTTACCAGGACATGAAGCAGTGGAATGACTTTGTTCATCCTGTAGTCCTGGCGGCTGACAAATAAAGTGGCCTCCTCAAAGGGCCTGAGCAAACGGCAGGTGTCGCACATCAGCTGCCACTGGCTGACATCGAAGTTACACAGGGAAGTACCAACTTTATCATCAAGAAATCGTTTATGGCCTTTCTCTGTTACTATAGTCAGTCCAACATATGGAGGGTGGAATTCCAACGGGTGGAAACGTCGCATATCAGCCTATGTTGGGGAAGGGTGTGCTTTGCGGTGTACGAGTGGCTGAAGTGCAAAGTTTTCTAGCCATTTTCAGGATGTCTTGCAGATAAAGTAAAGACTTCAGGAACCGCTTTACAACCAGATTGAACATGTGTGCCATGCAGGGCGCATAGCTCAGCCCTCCTTGACGCAGCACCGGCACCATGTTTTTCCCGTTGTTGGTCCCAATTTTGAGTTGTCGCAGGATTCGATTTCTTGATGAAGGACGCGGAGCAGTTCCTCCCCTGTGTGACTCCGTTCGCCCAGGCAAACTAGGTGTAGAACAGCGCAACACTGCCATGCGCTGCATTTGTGGTATGCTGTAGAAGCACTCCTAATTGTTCCTGCAGTGGAGGCTGAGGACACAGTGGAGGATGAGGAGGCAGAGGCGGACATTGTCGCAGGACCAACAGTGTGACAACGTGGAGTCGGAAACGGCATCACCTGACCAAGTTGCTTGTGTGGCTGGTCAGGAACCACATTTATCCAGTGGGCCATAAAGGACATATATTGTCCCTGACCGCAGTTACAGCTCCACACAGACACTGACAGGCTCAAGGACTGGCCCACCTTCTGTTCTACATATGTGTACAGGGCTGGTACTGCCTTTTTAGCAAAGAATGATGCCTTGGGACTCTCCACCTCGGCTTGGCACAAGCCATCAGTTCTCTGAAAGTTGCAGAGTCCACCACTTGGAAAGAGAGGGAGTGCAGCACCAGCAACTTGGTCATGAGCATGTTCAGCTTCTGAGCTGTTGGATGAGTGCATGCATACTGTTGTCTCTTGGCAATTGCTTTGGTGATAGATTGCTGATGGAATGACTGACGAGGAGTAGAAGGAGGAGGAGCAGTAGCATCAGGACCAGCAGATGATGGGAAGGACAGACAGCTCCTTTCAGCTGAGTTGGTGGAGCCTTGACTGCATGAAATTGGGTGCGTGCCACTGGGTGATGCAGCGGTTGCTGTGGCAGGCTTGACCACCAGATCGGAGCCACGGTTCTCCCAGACTTTATGGTGACGCTGCATGTGTTGACGCAGGGCCATGGTGCAAACATTGGCACCCTGGCCACGCTTCACCTTCTGCCCACAAATGGGCCATGTTCACCTCCTCCAGCAGCTTAACAAAAAATCTCCACACCATCGGGTATGGCATTTTCCCCCTGTCACCCTGCTGACTCACAGCCACGCTACCACGCTGCTAGCTCAGCCACTGCCTCAAGCGCAAGCTGCCACCCTCTTCTCCTAATGATGATGATGATGATGAAGCCCCTTCTTCACCTGGCTCCAGGTGCGATCAGTTACATCATCATCTGCTACTGTCTGCATGTCACTGATGTCCCCCTCAATGGTCTCAGGGCCAGAAGCCAGACTGCTCGCAACACCTGCTCCCATGCTACTCTTATCTTCACTACTTGCCCGCCTACTGGATGAAGCGGCAGATGTCTCCTTCAGATCTTGGCTGGGCAGTAGCTGTTGACTGTCCTCTAGTAGCTCATCCTCGCTGAAAAGTGGAGCCAAGCCTACGACATATAATACTTCTCGCACTGAGGGAACAGAAAATGACAGGCAGGTTCAGGACAGGTGGGGGCACAGGGCCTGCTCCTGGGCCATGCCAACTAAACATTTTGTCAGAAGAACCCACCGACTCTTGGCTGGGGGTGTCTGATGTCACTTGCGACAAAGTCAAAGACCGAGTCAACCATTCATTCACTGCTGGGTTGCTGGTCAAGAGATGGCCACTAGATGACACCGGGAGTTCAGACCTCTCGCTGCAACTCCTGCTGCCACCACCCCTTCTTCTGATGCTGCTTTTGACTGCGACAGAAACATTTTGGCCACTGCCTGTTCCCTTTGAAGAGCCTGTCTGTCTGATCAGGATCTGAGGGATATGGGCGTCATTAGCCTTTATTAAGCAAGCAACATGGGCAAAATAATCAAAGGTAACTCCAGGAACACACCAGGACAAGTTCTGGGAGACATTGATAAGTTTATGAACAAGCCCGACCCGCTCTCGGTGAGACAAAGCTGAAGATGGAGCTGGTAGAGGAAGCCCCGCCTTTTGCAGACTTTTTAGCAGACAGAGACCGTGAGGTTGAAAACCAACCTAGGCAAGAACAACTTCCAGTCTCCAGGATATTTATGAAAGAACTTTTGGTGAAAGCCCTGAGCCCTATAAAGAGACCTGCAAGACATTAAATGGGACTTAAGGCAAGTAACTGAGCTGGTAGACAATGTGGAAAATAACCAGGGGTCCATAGTGGAATTTGGTTCTGCTGTTTCATCTAGCTTAGCCAATGCTCAGGCCCACATTAATCTTTTATATAATACGGTTGAGAACCATGACAACCGCAGTAGATGCAAAAACGTCCTTATTAAAGGTCTCCCTGAAATGATCGCTGCTGAGGCCCTCATGGAATTGGTGACTGAACTCTTTACCTTAATGTAAATTCCTAGATTCCACGACGGATCTCTCAATGGATAGGGCCCACAGGACATTATGCCCCCCACAAGACCGAATGAGCCACCTAGAGATGTCATATTCCGACTGGTTTGCTTTCAAACAAAAGCAGCCTGTACTTCAACCTCGCTCACTTTTGCAGGAGCCAATATTTCTTTGTTCCAAGACCTCTCTCCCTTTAGCATTTGCTAAATGTTCTCAAAGACATGTTCTACATCCATTTGGGGTTCTTATCAACGCTCCTGGGCATAAAGTTGTACTTTCCAACGCCACCATTTAATGTTGCATATGGTGTAGTGGGAAGCAGGAAAAAAATTCCAAATCGGGTGAAATTGCAAAAAAAACGCTATTCCGCTACAGTTCTACGGGTTTCTTATTTACAGCGTTCGATGTTCATTAAAACTGACCAGTTACTTTCATTCTACTGGTCAGTACGAATCCGGCGATACCTAATATGTATAGTTTTTCCTGCGTTTTGATAGTGATAAAATAATTATAGTTATATATATATATATATAGTTATATATAAATAATAATTATATATATATATATATAAAAATAAGTTGGCCTTTTTTTTTTTGTCATATCTTGACCCCTATAACTTTTTGGTATTTATGTGTATGGAGCTGTATGGGGGCTCATTTTTTGCGGGGCGATCTGAAGTTTTTATTGATACCATTCTGGGGTGTATGACTTTTTGATCACTTTTTATTTAATTTTTTTTAGAAAAAAAAAAGCGACAAAAAAACGGCGAATCGCCATTTGGACGTTTTGTTCCGCCACACAATTCGCCGTATTGGAATTTTTTTTTATATTTTAAAAGTACAGGCGTTTTCGGTCACGGTGATACCCATGATGTCTATATTTATAGTTATTTAGGTATTTATTTTTTAATTATACGGAAAGGGGGGTGATTTGAACTTATATATTTTTTATATATTTTTTAACATTTTTTAAATTTTTTTGTGATTATTTTAAAACTCAAATATGAGCTAATATATTGTGTTTTTTTTTCTTTAGGAACAAACAGGGATTTACTAGATGGAGATAAATCCAAAAATTGCTCATTTCTTATCCTGGCCTGCCATCTAGTGGCCAGAATAAGAATTGAAGTTTGAAAACTGTAATCCTCATCAGCGAGGATTACAGTTTTCATATGGTGTACAGACACCCCGATTGGCCACTCGGGGCTTCTGTACACCACCCGGAAGCGTGTGATCACGGCATCAGAAAGCCCAGGAAGACGCTGCCGATGGCGGTAAGTAGCGGCAAGTCTCTACTGTTAGAAACAGCAGACACTTGCCGGCCATGACGCTCGCCGCACGGGCGAGCGGGCGTCATGTCCCTGCACCGCATGTTTGTCCAGATCCACCTACAATCAGTGGTTCCACGGTGTGTCTCCTGATTCTCCAACAAAGGGTACTTCTATTGGTATCCTTAATAACTTGCTATTGGAGAAGGTTGATATGTCTTCCTAAAAGGTTCTATAGGGAACCAGACATATACGTTTGGAAATGTCTAAACCCCCAATATATCTCAACATACATGGCTTAATTTGCAGAGGGAGTGACAATCCTGGGAGGAGGCCTCAATGTGGTCTGTAACCCACAATTGGATGCTTCCTCTGGATGTTACTCCATGTCTCAGCTGGTGATCCGTAGAATATTACGATCTATTACAAATATAGTCTTGTTGACACTTGAAGGACTCTCCATCCTTTTGAAAAAGATTATACCTTCTACTTGATAGCCCACAAATCATATAAGTGGATAGATTATATTTTTGTCCCCCCCCCCCCCCATTTGCTTTCTGCATGCAAAAAGGGCACCATAGGCAATATATTACTTTCTGATCTGATTTTTAGAAAAAAACTTTTTTGGGTCTCCCTAAGCAGTCTACCTCCTGGCATCTTAATGAGGCGCTATTGGGTAAAGCTGATCACGTCAGTAACATCTTGGGGAAACTAGAGGAGTACATTTGACTCAATGAAACCCCAGATGTGTCTGAGGGGACAGTTTGGGAGGCCCACAAGGCAGTTGTGAGAGGTCACCTTATATCACTGGGATCATATTTGAAAAAGAAAAGAGAAGTAGCCATTTTAAATATCTCAACCTACATTCAGAATATGGAACAAATACACAGAAAGCATCTAAAAGCTGATGACTTGACCGAATTGGACACACTTAGGACAGAGCTTTGGAAGATATTAAATGTTCGATCTGCAAAACTACCTTTTGGCACAATTCAGATATTATGCCCATGGAGATAAGGCCTCCAAATTTATGTTAGCCCAACTAAAAGGAAAAAAAAAGAAAAGGAAATCAAGAGCATACATCCACTTTATCAAATCGGCCTCTCCTCGTCCCCTGATGTCCACTGAGCAAATAGCTGCACAATTCAGTGAATTTTATCAACAGCTGTACAATTTGCGTGGCTCCACAATTGCACAGGAAAAGGAGATCAGAGAATGGCTAGCATCTATTAATCTTCCACAATTGGATGAAGCTAAATCTACCTCACTTCATCGCTCCTTGCCCTTAAAACTACTTATAGGCCCAGATGGCTTGCAAAAGAGGACTAAACCAGCTAAAAGGATCTTAATAAAGGTATAAAGAGAGACTATTTAACACTCAACTGAGGCTTCACATTAAAAGGGGTTGTCCAGGTTCAGAGCCCTTAATTTCACCCAGGCAGCCTACCTGACTAGAGCTAAATTGCGCAGGGCAAAGGCATTTTGCCCAGTTCCTGTGACGAACCGGGCTCTGCCAGGCGGAAGCTTCCGCCCAGCAGTGAGCCTGGTGACGTCACCGGCACTGATGGGCGGGCTTTAGTGCTGCCCTTGCCAGCAAAATGCCTAGGGCAGCGCTAAAGCCGGCTCATCAGAGCCTGGCGGCAGTATGTATTTGTAAACAAAGGAGTCCTTGCCCTGCGCAATCTAGCGCAGGGCAAGGGAGGGCATCGGAGCATGAGATACTCTGATGCTAACATCAGGCAGGCTGCCTGGGTGAAATTAAGGGTATGTCCGGGTTCAGCTCTGAACCCGGACAACCCCTTTAACTGAGACTTTATATACAGTTCTAAAGCATAACTCACCAGTTCTCTCCCAACCTATTGGGATCCATGTGATTTTATATAATTGTACATGATTTGTGTATCCATTATTTGTTTGGATCTGGAGAGATATCGTCCGCAATAAGGAGAAGCAGAGAAAGTGTTAGTAGGCAGGAGTAGGAGAGGACATAAGGAGGCTATGTGTGTTTTGGGAAGAAAGTGTTTTATGTTGCCAAAAAGGTTTGTGCAAGCGGTCAGATAGGTAGCATGCAGGGAGAGATAAATAGTTTGTTTCTGGGTGAAGGAATGTGGGGGTATTTCAGTAGGTTTTAGAAAAGTTAAAAAAGTAACATTAAAAATGGAAAAGTAATAAGAGAAATCTACTGATAAGGCACATTCGCAGATGGGATAAAAAAAGAGAGAGAACGGATAAAGAAAAGAAAGAAAAATAATAAAAGAAAAAGTAAAAATAATAATAAAGAAAAGATTGAAAAAGGATAGAATAGAGAAAGCAAAATAAAAAAATAAAAAAAAATAAAAATACACACAATCTACATAACCTCATAGCCAAAGACTTTATAAATAATAAAAAATAATGAAGAAGAACACTATACCATTAAAAACAATAGAGAGTAGAGAGTAAGAAGTAGAAAATAAGATATTCGACTTTATCTCTCTATTATACTGTCTAGAAGAAATATATTAAATATAGGAATTACAACATCTTACACTGGGTGAATTTGATATACATTCCCATTTTATTAATTATGTAATATCACTATTTTTATCTATTTTTATCTTATTCTTATATTTCTCTCTTATTATCTTATTCTTATTTCTAATTTTATTATGGTCTCAATTAGATTATTTTGTTTCCAGTACCATTTACACTGACTAATTTGTCAGGGCAAGGCAAAGGAGGGCATCGGAGCATGATATCCAAACCCACCTCAGCAAATCCCCACAATTACATATACCTCCCACAACTGATTTCCTTCTACAAATTTCTGCAACCCTTTAAACCTAAAAAAAAACATCCCCCTGACACCTGCTCCCTTGGTCTCTCTTTTAGGAGCATTATGGAATGCTCGTTCTGTCTGCAACAAACTCTTCTACATTGATGACCTACTCCTCTCTCGCAAACTTTTCTTTCTGGGTCTACCAGAAACATAGCTGACACGCTCTGACACTGTTAAACTCTGTTATAGCGGATTTCACTCACACACCCCGCCCCGTCAGCAAACATGGTGGAGGAGTTGGTCTTATCCGATCAGACAACTGCTCCTACAGCCCAACTTTACTGCCACCCTCCATCACACTCTCTTCATTTGAAGTACACTCTGTTCCCATCTACTCTCCCTCCAACCTCCAAGTAGCTGTCATTTACCACCCCCCAGGCCTACCCACCATCTTTCTTGACTACTTTAACACCAGACTCCTACACTGTCTTTCTGCTGACATCCCCACTATGATCATGAGTGACTGAGCACAATCTAGCGCAGGACAAGGGAAGGCATCAGAGCATGAGATACTCCGATGCTAACATCAGGCAGGCTGCCTGAGTGAAATTAAGGATATGTCCGGGTTCAGCTAGAACCCGGACAACCCCTTTAACTGAGACTTTATATACAGTCCTAAAGGACAACTCAACAGCTCTCTCCCAACCTATTGGGATCCATTTTATATGATTTTACATGATTTGTGTATCCATTATTTTATTATATACCCTATATTATACACCATTTAATGCACACCACCTTGCATTATATAGTGTATAGGTTCTACATAATCTATAGAACATCATCCTGAATAAGGATTTTAATGAACACCCCTTCATTTTACGACTATTTTTTTTATTTAATATTCCAGTGCTGGATAGGGATTATAGATTTGTGTATTGTTTTATATACATTTTTAAGTGTGCTATATAACTCATTTACATAATAAATTAATTATAATTTTATTCAGTGCAAGTAATCCCATCTGCGAGTGTGCCTATCAGTGGGTGAGCCACAGTGCACCTCTATTCCATTTTATACTAGGTGGTGAGCCACTATACTAATTGATTTATAATATTAAAAATTTAAACATCGTTTGCATTAACTATTTCTGCAGTTAACTTTGGTTCCATTCTGGTACAATTCAATATGTGCATTTAAATGGGTTATCTGACCCCTGAAATGCCCCATATGCCCAAGTCCCTCACACACAATGTACTTATCTGGCTCCTCAGCACCCACACCGCTCCTGCTCCCTGCATGGCCGCTGCTGCTTCTCCCTGTTACGTGGATGAAATCATCCGGCGTCGGGAAAGGGGGGGGGGGGTGGGGAGGGAACAGTCAATGAGGTCTGATCAGAAAGACCTAGTGAACTAGATTCGTATCACTCGGCATTCATTCAGGTGTGAACAAGAGGGGAGGGGGAAGACCAGGTACAGGGTTGAAATAGTCAATGTAAACAACTACTCAATAAACTTGTAAGAAGTTACACCTAAGAGGAGAGAGTTTAGTACAGCTTGTTTTGTTCTTTTTGCCAAAAGCATCAATTTCCAGCTTTTATATCTGGCATTACTTTGTTTCACATCCCTGGATGTGGACATGCACTTTCAAATCATCTGTGCAGACACTGGCCTTCTTTGAAGACCAGGGATTGATAGTGAGCAGATGTACTACCACAGATGAAGAACAGGCAGCATGTGGATAGAAGGGACAAGGTCTTGACCACACAGGAAAAGTGGAAACATCCAAGAAAGGCACTTTCAAGACTTCAGCTACTCATTTCGTAGACTGATCTGTTCCCTCAGATCATTACGTACTGGTCCATTCATCTGGTTTAGAGAGCGGTGGCAGTAGAAACCTGAATGTTTGGTAAAAGGCAGTGTGGACTGATATGTACTCTTTCAGTGTGGCTATCTTTATTTCTTTATTTCTAGGCAAGAGATTAAGTCACTTGTTATTACATTGGTGCCCAAAAATGTGAGTTTTACGTGATCCAGTTTCTGGCTCAGGAAGGATACTCACCATGGTAGGGTTGTTATTATTACTGACGGATCTAAGGATGACGGTTAAGATTTACAGGCTGGGCTGCAGTCAGTAAGGTTGATCACAAACTATAATGCAGGGGTGGAGTGGGGAGAAAATGGTATGTGGGCAGTCAACATCCCAAATACTTAAACATTGTGCCACCTCACAGTAGCATTGCCCTCATTGTACAACCTTCACAGTAGTTACAGTACAGACCAAAAGTTTGAACACACCTTCTCATTCAAAGAGTTTTCTGTATTTTCATGACTATGAAAATTGTAGATTCACACTGAAGGCATCAAAACTATGAATTGACACATGTGGAATTATATTTTCAGTTGTTTCACACTTTTTTTTGTTAAGTATATGTCTTATATTCTAGGTTCTTCAAAGTAGCCACCTTTTGCTTTGATTACTGCTTTGCACACTCTTGGCATTCTCTTGATGAGCTTCAAGAGGTAGTCACCTGAAATGGTTTTCACTTCACAGGTGTGCCCTGTCAGGTTTAATCAGTGGGATTTCTTGCCTTATAAATGGGGTTGGGACCATGAGTTGTGTTGGGCAGAAGTCAGGTGGATACACAGCTGATAGTCCTACTGAGTAGACTGTTAGAATTTGTATTATGGGAAGAAAAAAGCAGCTAAGTAAAGAAAAACGAGTGGCCATCATTACTTTAAGAAATGAAGGTCAGTCACTCTGAAAAATTGGGAAAACTTTGAAAGTGTCCCCAAGTGCAGTCGCAAAAACCAGCAAGCGCTACAAAGAAACTGGCTCACATGAGGACCGCCCCAGGAAAGGAAGACCAAGAGTCACCTCTGCTGCGGAGGATAAGTTCATCCGAGTCACCAGCCTCAGAAATCGGAGGTTAACAGCAGCTCAGATTAGAGACCAGGTCAATGCCACACAGAGTTCTAGCAGCAGACACATCTCTACAACAACTGTTAAGAGGAGACTGTGTGCAGCAGGCCTTCATGGTAAAATAGCTGCTAGGAAACCACTGCTAAGGACAGGCAACAAGCAGAAGAGACTTGTTTGGGCTAAAGAACACAAGGAATGGACATTAGACCAGTGGAAATCTGTGCTTTGGTCTGATGAGTCCAAATTTGAGATCTTTGGTTCCAACCACTGTGTCTTTGTGTGACGCAGAAAAGGTGAACGGATGGACTCTACATGCCTGGTTCCCACCGTGAAGCATAGAGGAGGAGGTGTGATGGTGTGGGGGTGCTTTGCTGGTGACACTGTTGGGGATTTATTCAAAATTGAAGGCATACTGAACCAGCATGGCTACCACAGCATCTTGCAGCGGCATGCTATTCCATCCGGTTTGCGTTTAGTTGGACCATCATTTATTTATCAACAGGACAATGACCCCAAACACACCTCCAGGCTGTGTAAGGGCTATTTACCAAGAAGGAGAGTGATGGGGTGCTACGCCTCCACAGTCACCAGACTTAAACCCAATCGCAATGGTTTGGGGGGAGCTGGTAGTAATGCCCTCTGTGCCCCCTTCATAGTAGTAATACCCACTGTGCTACCTTTATATTAATAATGACCATTGTGTCCCATCATAGAAATCATGCCCATTGTGCCCCCTTCATAGTAGTAATTCCCATTGTAGTAATGCCTATTAGCCCGCTTCATAGAAATCATGCGAATGGTGACCCCTTCATAGTAGTAATGCCCTCTGTGCCCACTTCATAGTAGCAATGCCCATTGTGCCCCCTTCATAGTAGTAGTGCCCTCTGTGTCCAATTCATAGTAGTGATACTCTATGTGCTCCCTTCACAGTGCCTTCTTCACATTAGTAATGCCCATTGTGCCCCCTTCATAGTAATAATGCCCATTGTGCCCCTTCATTATAATACCCATTGTGCCCCCTTCATAGTAATAATGCCCATTGTGCCCCCTTCATAGTAATAATAACCATTGTGCCCCATCATAGAAATCATGCCCATTTGGGTTCATAGTAGTAATTCCCATTGTAGTAATACCAATTAGCCCGCTTCATAGAAATCATGCCCATTGTGACCCCTTCATAGTAGTAATGCTCTCTGTGCCCCCTTCATAGTAATGCCCTCTGTGCCCACTTCATAGTAGCAATGCCCATTGTGCCCCCTTCATGGTAGTAATGTTCTCTGTGCCCGCTTCATAGTAGTAGTGCCCTCTGTGTCCCATTCGTAGTAGTGATGCTCTCTCTGCCCCTTCACAGTAATAATGCCCTCTGTGCCCCCTTCGTAATAGTAATGCTCTCTGTTCCCACTTCACAGTAGTAATGCCCATTGTGCCCTCTTAATAGTAGTAATACCCTCTAAGCCCCTTTGTAGTAGTAATGCCCTCTGTGTTAATAAAACAAAAAACACAGTAATTACCATGTCCCATTCCTGATGCTCACATTCAGCTCTCCCCTGCAGACAGAGATTGCTCTGCAGCATTGTGTGGGAGGAGCACAGGCAGATTCTTGGGCTGCAGGCTCCTCCCACACAGGCCAGCAGCACGATCTGTGTCTGCAGGCTGAATGGTGGAGCAGGGGGAAGTCTCCCTGCTTCACCATTCAGAGCGCCAGCCTGAAGAAAAGAAGTGCGCAGAGAGCTGAGCGGTCAGTGAGTGACAGTGAGAGTATTGATGGAAGCGCAGATTGCTTCTGTCACCCCCCTGAAAGCAGACACCCCCCCCCACCACGTCACTGGCCCAAACAGTTCTAATACTAGTTGTCTTGTTGTTACTATCCTCCATCCTAACTTTTTTGGTTCAATGATGCAGAAAAAGTTTTTAATTGTTCTCTTACTTATCTTATTAGTAAACTTGTCTGCTATGATGAATTGGGGTTGCCTGTGTAACATACAGAAAAATTGTATGTTAGAATTATAATAACATTTGACAAATGCGGTCTGATTTAGATGAGGCATCTTTATCAGACCACAGAGATATTTCTTCAAGAGATGGTATAACAGCATCCATCAATTCAACCAGAACATTTACAGAATTGTGTCTTTCTACACATCTGGTAGCACAATTGCAGTTGCTTTCAGAGCAATGCGCTTCAATGTTGCTTAACAAAACTTGATACCTTTTTGGGGTGTTAAAAAATCATGCGTTTTCCAACAACTGCTAGACAATTCTTCACTTCTGGTAGATCACAGGAGTCAGAAATTGCCAGATCGAGACTATGAGAACCACAGTGAATTTATAGAGCAGCTGGATGCTGTTGATTACCGTATTTTTTGCTTTATAAGACACATCCGATGACGCACGCCAGATTTTAGAGATTTTTCATCAGACCCCCATAAATATCAGGGCATCACATCAGACCCCCATATCAGTCCTCCATTTCAGACCCCCATCAGACCTCAGATCAGCCCTTTCAGACCCCCATCAGCCCACTCAGCCCCCATCAGACCTCAGATCAGCCCACTCAGCCCCCATTAGACCTCAGATCAGCCCACTCAGCCCCCCATAGACCTCAGATCAGCCCACTCTGCCCCCATAAGACTAAAATAAAAAACCTCTCTTACCTCTCCTGTGCAGCTGCTCCGCTCCGGGTCTGGTGCTCCCCTGTCTTCTCCGACCGGCGCTGCACTGTCACCTGACTGCGTTCAGCGTCAGGTCATAGTGAGCGCATTACTTCCTGGTGCTGTACGAGGTCAGGACAGTGCAGCGCCGGCAGGAGAAGACAAGGGAGCGCTGGACCCGGAGCGGAGACATGGCATAGGAGGGTGAGTATAATGGAAGGGCTTACTAGTATTCACTTTAGAAGACGCACGGCAATTTCCCCCCTACTTTTGGGGGAAAAACTGTCTCTTATAAAGCGAAAAATACAATATGTCTGGGCATCTTGGAATTTTCCTGCCATGCTGCAAGTGCCATCATATCCTTGACCCCAGAGGTGTTTTATCTCAATGTGAAATGCTGAAAGGCTATGTAGAATGATTTCTGCCAAGTCTCTTCCACTTGTATTTACAACAGGAACAACTTGAAAGAACTCTTCTAAAATGTAATTTTCTTCAAAATGCACTGCCAAAGAGAACTACTGTCCCTCTGATATCAGCAGTTTTATCTGCCAGAACCGAAAAACATTTAGCTGCATTTACGCTGTCTACTATTTTATGTTAGAATTATAATAAAATTTGACAAATGCGCCATAAAGCAAGGTTTACACAGGTGATATCTGTGCAAATCCACCCTATGTGGCTCTGACCTTACACTACATCTACTCTCTATGACTTCATTGTCACTGCTAATGAAGTTCTTCATACAATATCAGATAACATACCCATATTTAGGAGGAGCATATAGATGTTACATTAGGCTAATGGAGTCTAGGTTTGGCAGGAATATTTGCAATAAGGAAGAAGTTTAAAGAAGAAAGCTGCCCTACTACCCAACTAGAAAAGGAGAAAAAAGAAAACAAAACAAAAACATGCCAAAGAATACCTGATGTCAAAGGGATGGAGGTCCCTTGGAGGAGACAGTTGTAGCCTCAAGAGTGGCTGTCAAGGATTGCTGGCACTAGCAAAATGGCAGGTGATTCACTTGTCAGTGTTTTGGTCAGTGATTTCCATCAGTGATTGTGAGCCAAAACCAGGTGCAGCTCTAAACAGAGAACAGGTACAGATCTTTCCCTTATACCTTTGGTATGTGAAGGCTCTAATGCTGGTTTGGGCTCACAATCACTGATAGAAATCACTTACCAAAACTGACGATGAGGCTTAAGGAAGAAGTTGAATATCCGTGGTAAGATGTATAGCTCAAAACAACATGTGAAAGGCTGCCCTCCTAGAAAAGGAGAAAAAAAAAAAAGAAGAAAAAAACATGACCGAGAACTGACAAGGTAGACCTGATACGTCAAAGGGATGGAGATACCTTGGGGAAGACAGCTGTAGCCTCAAGAGTGGCCATCAAGGATTGATGGGTAAAGGCAGGAGATTCAGTCGTCAGTGTTTGGTCAGTGATTTCCATCAGTTATTGTTAGGAAAAACCAGTTGCGGTTCTAAACACAGAACAGGTGCAGATCTTTCCCTTATACCATATGTATGTAGAGGCTCCAATCTTGGTTTAGTTTTGGCGCACAATCATCTATGGAAATCACTGACCAAAACTCTGATGTGTGAATGAGGCTTAACCCCTTAATGACCGGACCATTTTGCACCTTTGTGACCAGGCTGATTTTTGGAAATCTGATATGTGTCACTTTATGCGGTAATAACTTTTTAATGCTTTTACTTATCCAAGCCATTCTGAGAATGTTTTCTTGTGACAAATTGTACTTTATGTAAGTGGTAAATTTGAGTCGACATAAACCACCTTTATTTATAAAAAAAAACATACTAAATTTCAAAATTTGAATTCCTCTGCTTTTAAGGCATATTGTTATTACTTTACATTTCCCATATGTCTACTTTATGTTGCCATTATTTTGTAGATGTCATTTTATTTTTTAAAGACATTAGAAGGTTTAGAATTTTCGAAGCAATTCTTTACCCCTTAAGGACATTGCCATTTTCACCTTAAGGACCAGGCCAAATTTTGGAAATCTGACATGTATCACTTTATGTGGTTTGGAACACTTTTACTTATCCAAGCCATTCTGATATTGCTTTCTTGTGACACGTTGTAGTTCATGACCATGGGCGTATTGGCCCTAAACCTTACAGGAAAATTTCCTGGTGGGCCAATGCCCAGGGGGCCGTCTGCAGACATGGTGACAGTTTAATGCCATGACGTGTATACTCGTCATGGAGCACTATGTAGCAGTGCTCCATGACGAGTATACACGTCAAATAACACTAAAGTTTTAAAATTTATAAGAAAATTTCCAAAAGCCACTTTTTTTAAGGACCAGTTCAGTTATGAAGTCACTTTGTGGGGCTTGGATAGTAGAAACCACCAATTTTAGAAATTACAATTGTTACGGACGTGGCAATACCTATTATGTCTACTTTTCTTATTTTATTTCGGTTTTACACGATAAAAGCATTTTTTTTTAAAAAAAAAATCATGTTTTTGTGTCTCCATTTTCTGAAAGCCATTAGGGGCAAATTTTTTGTGGGATAAGGTGACGGTTTTATTGATACTATTTTGGGATACATATGACTTTTTTATCTCTTTTATACCATTTTTGGGAAGTCAGGTGGGCAAAATTGCAGTTTCATCATAGTTTTGTGGCGGTACCAAACGTGTAGTGTATTCTATATTTCTTTTTCATTTTAATCAATTATAAATGTGAGGATATGTTAGAAAGTTAGATTTCTTTTTTTTTTTTTTAAACTTTTTTTAAACACTTTTTGGAACCAGACTCACTTGTTTCTTGAAGATCCAGTGGGTCCGATGGCTCTACAATACAATGCAGTACACTGTATATTTTCATTTACACTAACCCTGATCAGGCTCCAGGACCTTGTCAGGCTTAGATACCATGGCAAGCCTGGATGCCTGTGTAAGGCGTCCAGTTGCCATGGTAACCATGAGAACGCTGCCATGGGAGAGCAGCGGCCTGATGGGGGAGAGAGCTCCCTCTGTCTGCTAACATGTCAAACCATCGGGAAGCTGCCACAGCAACACAGCAGCTCGATTGAGAGGGAGGGAGGGAGCTAGCTCCTTCCCTGTTAACTCTGCTGTGCTCAGCCATCCTGAACATGATATTGGGGGGGTCACTTGGCCATCCTGAATTGGGGGCTCCACAACAGCCCAGCCCTGATCTCCTCAACACCCACTGACAGGCTGAGGAGATCGGAGCTGCGCTGTAGGGTTTAAGTCATGCTGCCATTGGTCAGTCAAAAGCATACCTGCTATATGTCAAAGGGAGTCAAGGATTAGTGGCCACTGGCTGAATCTTCAAAAAATAAAAATGAAAAAAATATGTATATATATATATATATATATATATATATATATATATATACACTCACCGGCCACTTTATTAGGTACACCATGCTAGTAACGGGTTGGACCCCCTTTTGCCTTCAGAACTGCCTCAATTCTTCGTGGCATAGATTCAACAAGGTGCTGGAAGCATTCCTCAGAGATTTTGGTCCATATTGACATGATGGCATCACACAGTTGCCGCAGATTTGTCGGCTGCACATCCATGATGCGAATCTCCCGTTCCACCACATCCCAAAGATGCTCTATTGGATTGAGATCTGGTGACTGTGGAGGCCATTTGAGTACAGTGAACTCATTGTCATGTTCAAGAAACCAGTCTGAGATGATTCCAGCTTTATGACATGGCGCATTATCCTGCTGAAAGTAGCCATCAGATGTTGAGTACATTGTGGTCATAAAGGGATGGACATGGTCAGCAACAATACTCAGGTAGGCTGTGGCGTTGCAACGATGCTCAATTGGTACCAAGGGGCCCAAAGAGTGCCAAGAAAATATTCCCCACACCATAAATGACATAGTCTGAGTTACAGGTCAAAAAATGCTTGATGGTGTGTGTTTCCACACTCCTAGGGTGCATGAACCGCTCGCCCTTGAGCATTAGACGGCAGTTCACACAGCCCAGGCAAGGGTAACGACCGTTGTGTGGATGTTATGTGGAGCCAAAAAGGACTGTCTAGTCATCCTAAATGGTGGCATATCCGAATGAAATAACTGATCACTTAAATTCTATGATCTGCGATAGGCAAAGATAGGAGGGACCTTAAATTCAGGAATATTCCCAAGACACCTATTGAACATAGGCCAATGCTGGCGTATAATGTTATTTATGTAATTGGATTGTTCTGAAAAGGTAGAAACAAAATACAATCTCTTACAAATATATAGGCCTTTCAATTGGCAACTGTACTGTGCGTTCTCTTGCAAAGTAATTTCTCATACCTGGTGTTCATACACACCGTCTGATCACTTAGTACACGGCTGTGTACCTTGAAAAATACAATATATAGGCATTATAATTGGCAACTGTACTGTGCGTTCTCTTGCAAAGTAATTTCTCATACCTGGTGTTCATACACACCGTCTGATCACTTAGTACACGGCTGTGTACCTTGAAAAATACAATATATAGGCATTATAATTGGCAACTGTACTGTGCGTTCTCTTGCAAAGTAATTTCTCATACCTGGTGTTCATACACACCGTCTGATCACTTAGTACACGGCTGTGTACCTTGAAAAATACAATATATAGGCATTATAATTGGCAACTGTACTGTGCGTTCTCTTGCAAAGTAATTTCTCATACCTGGTGTTCATACACACCGTGTGATCACTTAGTACACGGCTGTGTACCTTGAAAAATACAATATATAGGCATTATAATTGGCAACTGTACTGTGCGTTCTCTTGCAAAGTAATTTCTCATACCTGGTGTTCATACACACCGTCTGATCACTTAGTACACGGCTGTGTACCTTGAAATATACAATATATAGGCCTTACAATTGCCAACTGTACTGTGCGTTCTCTTGCAAAGTAATTTCTCATACCTGGTGTTCATACACACCATCTGATCACTTAGTACACGGCTGTGTACCTTGAAATATACAATATATAGGCCTTTCAATTGGCAACTGTACTGTGCGTTCTCTTGCAAAGTAATTTCTCATACCTGGTGTTCATACACACCGTCTGATCACTTAGTACACGGCTGTGTACCTTGAAAAATACAATATATAGGCATTATAATTGGCAACTGTACTGTGCGTTCTCTTGCAAAGTAATTTCTCATACCTGGTGTTCATACACACCGTCTGATCACTTAGTACACGGCTGTGTACCTTGAAAAATACAATATATAGGCCTTTCAATTGGCAACTGTACTGTGCGTTCTCTTGCAAAGTAATTTCTCATACCTGGTGTTCATACACACCGTCTGATCACTTAGTACACGGCTGTGTACCTTGAAATATACAATATATAGGCCTTACAATTGCCAACTGTACTGTGCGTTCTCTTGCAAAGTAATTTCTCATACCTGGTGTTCATACACACCGTCTGATCACTTAGTACACGGCTGTGTACCTTGAAAAATACAATATATAGGCCTTACAATTGCCAACTGTACTGTGCGTTCTCTTGCAAAGTAATTTCTCATACCTGGTGTTCATACACACCGTGTGATCACTTAGTACACGGCTGTGTACCTTGAAAAATACAATATATAGGCCTTTCAATTGGCAACTGTACTGTGCGTTCTCTTGCAAAGTAATTTCTCATACCTGGTGTTCATACACACCGTCTGATCACTTAGTACACGGCTGTGTACCTTGAAAAATACTATATATAGGCATTATAATTGGCAACTGTACTGTGCGTTCTCTTGCAAACTAATTTCACGGCTGTGAAGGCAAAATATTGTAAAAAAAAAAAAAAAAAAAATGCGGCGGGGGGCTAGCGGAATAGGACGAGGACGGGGGCGCGGAAATGCTGTTGGGGGCCTTGTTGAAGCCAGTGGAGATACAATGCGTGCTGGTGAGGGTCAGCCAGGATCCCGCTCATCCAGAATCCCTGCCTTTATGGGACAGTTAAGCAGGGGGCGGGTTACACCGCTGTTGAGGCCTGAGCAGGTTGAACAGGTGGTGCAATGGATAGCCGATAGCGCTTCCACACAGTTGTCCACCAGCCAGTCATCCACACAGTCTCACTCTGACCCTCCTTCCTCCACACCTGGCCAACAGAGTCATCCCACCCTTGACCCCTCCCAGGAGCTCTTTTCGGGTCCTTTTTCAGATGTGCCGGAAGAATCCCAGGAGCTAGGAGAGGAATTTGTTTGTAGTGATGCCCAAACCCTTGAGTTTTCGCCATCTCCTGCTGATGTGGACCCTGAACCAGCATCTGTTATCATGAGCGATGATGATGATGAGACGCAGTTGCCATCAAGGGAGGCTGTTGGAATGTCCAGTGGGCAGGAGGAGGAGCAGAGTGAGGAAGAGGAGGTGGTGGATGACGAAATGACCGACCCCACTTGGCCAGGGGTGATGTCCAGCGGGGAAAGCAGTGGAGAGGTGGTGGTCTGCGCAGCACCGAAAAAGGCAGCAAGAGGCAGAGGGATGTCCGGAGGCAGAGGGATGTCCAGAGGCAGAGGGATGTCCACAGGCAGAGGGATGTCCACAGGCAGAGGGATGTCCAGAGGCAGAGGACGGTCCAGACAAAGTAGTGAGGCCACAGCCAGCACGGCCGAAGCTGTTCCCGGCAGCGGGCAGTCGCGCGAAGCTCCCCCATCGAGGCCTCGTACTTCTGTGGTGTGGAGATTTTTTAATGTTTGTGCGGATGACAAACTGAGCGCGGTTTGCACACTCTGCCACTCAAAACTGAGTAGGGGCTCTGAGAAGAGCAATCTGACCACCTCAGGCATGCGGCGTCACTTGGAAGTCAAGCACTGGGCTGAGTGGGAGAGAGCAAACGCAATACAAACTGCGCCCGGTCCTGCTGCCACTGCCTCTTCCCCTTTGTTGTGTGCTGCCACTGCGGTCCAGACCTCCAGCCAGGACACCTCCACATCTGCCTCTGCCTCGGCTACTTTGAGGCCTTCTCCTTCAGCCTCCTCTTCCCCCGCCTCTTCGCCTGCACCCTCACACTCCTCGTCCCAACAACTGTCCATCTCGCAGGCGTTCGACCGCAGGCGGAAGTACGCCTCAAGTCACCCCCAAGCCCAAGCCTTAAACTGCCACATCTCCAAACTGCTGGCCCTGGAGATGTTGCCGTTTAGGCTTGTGGAGACGCAGGCCTTCCGCGACCTGATGGCGGCTGCCGCACCTCGCTATTCCGTCCCCAGCCGCCACTACTTTTCCCGGAGTGCCGTCCCCGCCCTGCACCAGCACGTGTCGCGTAACATCAGGCGGGCCCTGAGGTACGCAGTCAGCGCAAAGGTCCACTTGACCACCGACTCGTGGACAAGCGCTTGCGGCCAGGGATGCTACATCTCTTTGACGGCACACTGGGTGAATGTAGTGGAAGCGGGGACGGGGTCGCAAACAGAGACGGCCTACCTACCACCCCCGCCCAAGATTGCCAGCATGGGTTCTGATAAACCCCCCTCCTCCTCCTCCTGTGCCTTAACATCTCCCTCAGCCGCTAGCTGGAAGCGTTGCAGCATTGGCGCGGGGAGACGTCAGCAGGCGGTGCTAAAGCTCATCAGCTTGGGCGACAGGAAGCACAGCGCCCCAGAGGTGAGGGACGCCATATTGCAGCAGACGGAGATGTGGCTGTCGCCGCTGCAGCTAGGACCAGGCATGGTCGTGTGCGATAACGGCCGTAACCTGGTGGCGGCTCTGGAGCTTGCCGAACTCAATCACGTACCATGCCTGGCCCACGTTTTTAATCTGGTAGTCCAAAAATTTCTAAAGACTTACCCCAACCTGGCAGAGCTACTGGTGAAAGTGCGGCGCTTGTGCGCTCACTTTCGTAAGTCAACTGTAGCTGCTGCTAGCTTAAAAAAACTCCAGCAACGCCTCCATTTGCCTGAACATCGGCTGTTGTGCGACCTGCCGACTCGCTGGAATTCCACCTATTCCATGTTGGCCAGGGTGTGTGAGCAGCAGAGAGCATTGATGGAGTACCAGATTATGAATCCACGCGTGCCTCCAACTCAGCTCCCTCAGTTTGCCAACCACGAGTGGCCATGGATGGCAGACATATGCGATGTACTGCGTATCTTTGAGGAGTCCACCAAGAAGGTCAGCAGCGAGGACGCTATAGTGAGCGTAACCATCCCGCTCCTAGGCGTCCTTAAAGAATCCCTCATCGCAATAAGGGAGAACGCATTGCACACAGAGGAGACGGGGGTAGGAGGAGACGCAACGGAGCTACACAGTCAGACCACACTTTTGTCTGCTTCACGGTGGCAGTTGCAGGAGGATGAGGATGAGGAGGACGACGTGGAGGTGGCTGTGGAAGAGGAGGAGGATGCTGGCGGCGAGGGTAGCAGTCAGGCTGTGTGCGTCCCATTGGTTCAGCGCGGATGGGGCGGAGAGGAGGCGGAAGAGGAGGAAATGGCAAGTGATCCTTCTGGTGGGGGCAGTGAGGTCATGCCTATTCAGAGTCTGGCACACATGGCTGACTTCATGCTGGGCTGCTTTTCCCGGGACACACGTGTTGTCCGGATAGTGGAGAACAAACTGTACTGGGTCTTCGCACTCCTGGACCCCCGGTATAAAGATAACGTCTCCTCTTTTATTCCGGTAGAGGAGAGGACAAATCGATTGCTGGAATACCAGAGGGAACTCGTGCAGAACATGATGGAGATTTTCCCACCCACCATCGCTGGCGGCAGAGAGGAGAGGGTCTCCCAGAGTCCCACAACATCCATCAGGCCCACAGCCACCAGGGGAACACTCTCCAAGGTGTGGGACACGTTCATGGCACCCCCTCGTGCAACTTCCATCACTGCGGGGCCCGCTATCAGCAGGAGGGACAAGTATCGGCGGATGTTGCGGGAGTACCTGGCAGACCGTAACCCTGTCCTCCCCGATCCCTCGGCGTCCTACACTTACTGGGTCTCCAAGTTGGACACGTGGCTGGAACTGTCCCTGTACGCCTTGGAGGTGCTTGCCTGCCCTGCCGCCAGCGTGCTATCAGAAAGGGTGTTCAGCGCAGCCGGGGGCATTATAACCGATAAGCGCAGCCGCCTGTCAACCGACAGTGCCGACAGGCTGACGCTAATCAAAATGAACAGCAAGTGGATTGACCCGGACTTTGCTTCTCCAACCGTGGAAAGCAGCCAAAAGTGAAGTGCCATCTGTATGAAGTGCCATTTCCTCCTCCACCTCCTCCTCCTCCTCCTCCTTAACCGCCGTAGAATTGCTCCGTAAATAAGAAAAATTTATATGTTTATGGCTCACCTCTTGGGCCTCCACAAAATGTTTAAGAGGTCTCACCTCTTGGGCCTCCTCGTAATTTTTAACAGGTCTCACCTCTTGGGCCTCCACATAATTTTTAACCGGTCTCACCTCTTGGGCCTGCACAAAATGTTTAAGAGGTCTCACCTCTTGGGCCTCCACATAATTTTTAACCGGTCTCACCTCTTGGGCCTGCACAAAATGTTTAAGAGGTCTCACCTCTTGGGCCTCCACATAATTTTTAAGAGGTCTCACCTCTTGGGCTTCCACAAAATGTTTAACAGGTCTCACCTCTTGGGCCTCCACACAATGTTTAACAGGTCTCACCTCTTGGGCTTCCACAAAATGTTTAACAGGTCTCACCTCTTGGGCCTCCACAAAATGTTTAACAGGTCTCACCTCTTGGGCCTCCACAAAATGTTTAACAGGTCTCACCTCTTGGGCCTCCACAAAATGTTTAACAGGTCTCACCTCTTGGGCCTCCACATAATTTTTAAGAGGTCTCACCTCTTGGGCTTCCACAAAATGTTTAACAGGTCTCACCTCTTGGGCCTCCACACAATGTTTAACAGGTCTCACCTCTTGGGCTTCCACAAAATGTTTAACAGGTCTCACCTCTTGGGCCTCCACAAAATGTTTAACAGGTCTCACCTCTTGGGCCTCCACAAAATGTTTAACAGGTCTCACCTCTTGGGCTTCCACAAAATGTTTAACAGGTCTCACCTCTTGGGCCTCCACAAAATGTTTAACAGGTCTCACCTCTTGGGCCTCCACATAATTTTTAAGAGGTGTCACCTCTTGGGCCTCCACAAAATGTTTAAGAGGTCTCACCTCTTGGGCCTCCACATAATTTTTAACCGGTCTCACCTCTTGGGCCTCCACAAAATTTTTAACAGGTCTCACCTCTTGGGCCTCCACAAAATGTTTAAGAGGTGTCACCTCTTGGGCCTCCACATAATTTTTAATACGTCTCACCTCTTGGGCCTCCACAAAATGTTTAACAGGTCTCACCTCTTGGGCCTCCACATAATTTTTAACAGGTCACACCTCTTGGGCCTCCACATAATTTTTAAGAGGTCTCACCTCTTGGGCCTGCACAAAATGTTTAAGAGGTCTCACCTCTTGGGCCTCCACATAATTTTTAAGAGGTGTCACCTCTTGGGCCTCCACAAAATGTTTAACAGGTCTCACCTCTTGGGCCTCCACAAAATGTTTAACAGGTCTCACCTCTTGGGCCTCCACATAATTTTTAAGAGGTCTCACCTCTTGGGCTTCCACAAAATGTTTAACAGGTCTCACCTCTTGGGCCTCCACATAATTTTTAACACGTCTCACCTCTTGGGCCTCCACATAATTTTTAAGAGGTCTCACCTCTTGGGCCTCCACAAAATTTTTAAGAGGTCTCACCTCTTGGGCCTCCACATAATTTTTAAGAGGTCTCACCTCTTGGTCCTGCACAAAATGTTTAAGAGGTCTCACCTCTTGGGCCTCCACATAATTTTTAACACGTCTCACCTCTTGGGCGTCCACATAATTTTTAACACGTCTCACCTCTTGGGCCTCCACATAATTTTTAAGAGGTGTCACCTCTTGGGCCTCCACAAAATGTTTAAGAGGTCTCACCTCTTGGGCCTCCACAAAATTTTCCATGAGCCTCTGGCCAGCCCACGGCCTCTTCCTGCCTTTTGCGGTCCTACGCATCCCTCAACATCCCCACTGCTTTACCTGCTAGACATGACACTGGGCCAGGTCGGGTCACTGACATCTCAAGCGCCAACAATTTGGGCATTTTAAGGCTTCTGCATGTGTTTGAGTTGTTTTTACATTTTAAAGAAGACATGTCTGACCACATTTCACACACACACACACAATGACTATTAGGGGTGGGGTCTATTTGCTTTCCCCCTTGCCTATGCCATCTGTGGTTGTCATAGGCAACGTGATTTTAAGGGGTGCAGAATTTTATCTTTTTTGTCTAGTTTGGCTTGGGGTCCATGGCAATGTTGAGGAAAGAAGGTTTCCTTGTATGGTCTCACTTTACAGAGAGGTTAGATTGTCTTTGGAGTGTATTGTTGAGAGGCTGTGATAGTGGCGTAATAGTGCGACTTGGGCGCATTATATGCACCCAGACATGCTTCCCCTGCTGTCCCAGTTGCATTCCAGCAGTGTTGGCATCCTTTTCTGAGGTTTCAGGGTGGACTTGGTGACCTCCAAGTGGTCGAATTGAGATTTCCAAGTGGCGAGCATTTTTTTCCCATAGACTTTAATGGGATTCGATATTTGGTCGAATAGTCGAATTTCGCGGTCTATTCGAATCGAATTTCGAACTTTCGAATATTTCACTACTCGCTCATCTCTACTGAATTTGTCTCAAGGTTTTATGGCCTGCTACAACATCTGAGGAGAAAGAGGGGCCGTCTCCACTCTAAACTCAGAGACTAGCAAACTTTCACACATCTTATCTGTAAACTAATTAAGGACTCTTTCTCCAAGACCATTCCTCTGTTTGTTAGTGTACTGCAATTTATTCCTCCACCTCTGTTCTTTCCTGCTTATATCCAATTTTCTTTAGAGATTTTTTCATTCCTGGCCTTGAAGAAGGGACCTCAGATTCTCCAAAGCTTGCCTTATAACATCATGTATTTTAGGGTACTTTCACACTAGCGGCAGTGGAATCTGGCAGGCTTTTCTGGCAGGTGAACAACGACATGTCCTAGTTTTGGTATGGCCGCCTTTAGTCAAGTTTGCCGTGCTGTGGCCGGATCCACGGCCCGCCCCCATTACAGTGAATGGGACCGGAGCGTAGTTCTGGCCCCACACGTGCAGCAGCCGCAGCACGGATTCGGCAGGCTGTTCACCCGCCGGAACAGCCTGCCGGAATCCACTGCCGCTAGTGTGAAACTAGCCTTAGTTAGGAATTAGAAATAGAAAGGAAGGATTTATACTTCTGGCTTTGGCTGAAAATCATCTGTGTTTAGCCCTGGTATGTTAGCATTTAATCATACAACATACACTGGATATACATGGATAGAGGTGGAGACCGCGTATAATATATTAGAAAACAAAAAAAGGTGACTCCTAAAATTAATCTTTATTACTTAATCTAAAAGCTAAATAGCAAGCTTAATAGCAAATGTCATCAAACCTAAGGTAGGTTAGGTAAATATAGGTAGGGCAGGTACATACGGGCTGTCCCTTAATGACCCTATAGATGGCCCTTTGCCCAGGGTGACTCCCTGAAGGTGAGAGTGCCCTGTCCCCGAACCTAACCTATGTATCCCTATAACACCCTGACAGTGTAGGGGGAACACATAGTAAATTAAATCACCCGCATCCCAACGTGTTTCGCCCAGCTCTGTGGGCTCCTCAGGGGGTGATACCAAGGGTAAACGAGCAAAACTAAAGGAAACAAATGTTTAACATTTTGTAGATGAAAAACACATGCCACATAGGTTGATGTATATGAATACTTGCCCCCGCCAAAGATGCGATCCTTGGGATGGTGCCGCCTGTTCTGCAGATAAAAAGCATTCATCAGAGCAGGTAACTGCAGTGGCAGTATTCCTAAACAAAAGGGTTTCACTCACGATAAGGCCTGGAAGGTAGACATATAATCCCACGTGGCGCCGATGCACAGAGGTAGAAGACGCCACCGTGGGATTAAATAGACGCGCTTAAACAGTGCTTCCGGCGGCTAGGTGACGTGCGTCCGGCGTGTGGAACGCACATCGGAACACAAACGTCACCTCTGGCTATATTGGAACGCACTGTTACCTGGATATGGAACGCAAACAAGCGCAGCCCTAAACTAGGACTAGAAAGAGGCATGTGTTTCATCATGAAACACAGGTTTAGTGACTATAGTTACATAAAGGCGGATTAAAGGTACTGTCATCAGCCTATATTAAATATCGATGAGGAAAACTGCCACTGCAGTTACCTGCTCTGATGAATGCTTTTTATCTGCAGAACAGGCGGCACCATCCCAAGGATCGCATCTTTGGCGGGGGCAAGTATTCATATACATCAACCTATGTGGCATGTGTTTTTTATCTACAAAATGTGAAACATTTGTTTCCCTTAGTTTTGCACGTTTACCCTTGGTATCACCCCCTGAGGAGCCCACAGAGCTGGGCGAAATGCGTTGGGATGTGGATGATTTAATTTACTATGTGTTCCCCCTACACTGTCAGGGTGTTATAGGGATACATAGGTTAGGTTCGGGGACAGGGCACTCTCACCTTCAGGGAGTCCCCTTGGGCAAAGGGCCATCTATAGGGTCATTAAGGGACAGCCCCTATGTACCTGCCCTACCTATATTTACCTAACCTACCTTAGGTTTGATGACATTTGCTATTAAGCTTGCTATTTAGCTTTTAGATTAAGTAATAAAGATTAATTTTAGGAGTCACCTTTTTTGTTTTCTAATATGTTAGCATTTAGCATTAGGCTTCTTTCACATTAGCGTTATTGCTGGATCAGGCTTCTGTTACTGATTATACAACCATGTGGATCCATAATAAATGGATCTGGTTGTATTATCTTTAACATCGCTGGGACGGATCTGTCATGAACTCCATTGAAAGTCAATGGAGATCGGATCCGTTTACTAGTGTGTCACACTGAACGGATCCGTCCCCATTGACTTGCATTTAGGCATCTGCAGCATGTTGCGGTTTGCTCTCTGGTCTGGAGGTGCAAGTTTAGTTTTGTCCCCATTGACAATGAATGGGGGCAAAACGGAAGCGTTTTTTTACGGTATTGAGTTCCGTAATAGGAAACGCTAGTGTGAAACTAGCCTTATACTGTAGCTTCTCACAACGTTCCTATCATCTAAGTGTCCAGGTCTCATATTTACTGCTTATGTCAACGGTCCAGTCTCCATGCCCTGTCTCTTTATTAGCTGTTTGTTTGCTCTGACTATTCACCCTTGTAGCCTGCTGTTCTTTTATTAGTCCCTGATTAAGGGAAATACAGTCTCTCTTCTATTGTTCTCATCTAGACGTGTAAATGTAAGGCTTTAGTTCTTCTAAGACATTAGTCTTCATCCAAAATGAAAACTTCCTAAGTGCACAAAATAATTATACCAGAATTATAACTTATGAAATATTCACTGCAATCAATGTTTCTGCTTCTCACAACTGTCACCCCTATTTTCCTGCACTGTCTAAAACACCCTAAAACCCCTGCACCCAGCAAGGAACTTCTTATCTCTCCCTCCATCTGATCTCTTGCTCAGATCTGTTCTGCAACATAAAGCCTTCCTCTCTAGAGGAATACATACCCAGCTGAGAAGGCAGTACCACACACAATAGGCTTAGATACACGACTCTGCAGACAGTATTACATATGATAGGATTAGATACACAGCCCAGCAGGCAGTAGCACACATAATAGGATTAGATACACAACTTTTCAGACAGTATCACACACAATAGGCTTAGATACACAACTCTTCAGACATTATCATACACAATAGGCTTAGATGCACATGGCTGCAGACAGTATCACACATGAAAGGATTAGATACACAGCGAAGCAGGCAGTATCATACATGATGTTTGGATTCTGGATTTAGTGTTAATTGATTCTCATGTGTTTGACTTTAGCACACTTCTTATTCTCAATAGATCTCACCAAATTTAGCTGGGTCTGCCGATAAATATCTCACATCTGAGGCCAGCTTCTCTAAACAAAAGAAAAAGCAGCTGAGCAATCAGCTAAATGTGAAGCACTCACTGCCCAGTGGTTGTGACGTGTATTGCAGTTTTTTACAGTTTAGTTACAATCTCGCGATATCATGTTGTTTTTCTGTCAGGACAAAACTGACACCACTCTGAGTTTGGAGATAAGTTAAGAGTGGACGCATCTGTATATTGAAGAGAATAGGGCACAGTACTGACCCCTGGGTACTCCACTAGTGACAGTGACCCAATCTGAGTATGTGCCGTTAATAACCACCCTCTGTTTTCTATCACTGAGCCAGTTACTTACCCACATACAGACATTTTCTCCGAGTCCAAGCATTCTCATTTTATATACTAACCTTTTATGCGGTACAGTGTCAAATGCTTTGGAGAAGTCCAGATATACGACATCTATTGATTCGCCGCAGTCAAGTCTAGAAATTACCTCCTCATAGAAACTGATTAAATTGGTTTGACATGACCGATCCCCCATGAAGCCATGCTGACATGGAGTTATTTGCTTATTTTCATTGAAGTACTCCAAGATAGCATCTCTTAGAAAACCTTCAAATAGTTTACCCACAACAGATGTTAAACTAACGGCCTATAGTTTCCGGGCTCTGTTTTTGGACCCTTTTTGAATATTGGCACCACATTTGCTATGCGCCAATCCTATATTCCCTTATAAGAAACCATCTGTGTATGCCTAAATACTCAACACATCAAAGACAGTTAAAATCAAACTTTATTAATGTTCATATTAAAAGTATTAGTAATATGCAAGGTAAATGTCAAGTGGAAGTACAAACAAGATGTAAAAGAGAGACACGGGAAATAAGCTCCATGTGTTAAAGTCACTGTACAAAGGAGCCATATATGTATATATACAGTGATGTCAGAAACAAACGAAAATGGAATAAATACTACTCAGTGCACACACTAGATACATAGCACAGTTTGCATTTACAATTGGGGGTATATTATCCCTACCACAATGTGCATCGTAAAATACATCGGTGTATTAACAAACTCTCCCTCCAAATTTCTGAACATATGTACCCGTGTCCCTCACTTACCCGACTTGGGTCTGGATTGTGACTATGAGATTTCTTTGACTGATAACCAACTTGAGATATGGGCGTCCCCGTTGGTTTTGTGCACGCCCCTTAGAAGACACGCAGCCCTGGTATGGAATATGGAGCCATTACGTTGTATTTATATACGCATGCATGCGAATGGCCAAGACGGGGCTTTGTGAATATTACCATACCTTGACCTCGGGCATGCGCTGTTTGGAGCAGACAGCCCCTCAGCGCATGCGCGATGGAGAGAGTTTTTAGATGGGATTGACTGGGGATCATGTGATTATGACGCTGCCCGGTCGTGTGCGCAGTGACGATATTCAGTGAACTACGCTGGAGGTCATGTGATTATGACGTACTCCGGCACCTGCGCACATGGCCGGGACGGACGCCATCACCTTTCTCCACTCGGTATGTAGTACTTATTAACGTATGGATATGCGTGCTTTTTGTGGGGGGGGGGGTGTGCTTTACTAATGAGGACGCCAATATAAAGAGGCCTCTCTGAGATTGTCCCTCACTTTTCCCTGACGAAGCCGGTGGGCGAAACGCGTTGGGTAAGTGAGGGACACGGGTACATATGTTCAGAAATTTGGAGGGAGAGTTTGTTAATACACCGATGTATTTTACGATGCACATTGTGGTAGGGATAATATACCCCCAATTGTAAATGCAAACTGTGCTATGTATCTAGTGTGTGCACTGAGTAGTATTTATTCCATTTTCGTTTGTTTCTGACATCACTGTATATATACATATATGGCTCCTTTGTACAGTGACTTTAACACATGGAGCTTATTTCCCGTGTCTCTCTTTTAGATCTTGTTTGTACTTCCACTTGACATTTACCTTGCATATTACTAATACTTTTAATATGAACATTAATAAAGTTTGATTTTAACTGTCTTTGATGTGTTGAGTATTTAGGCATACACAGATGGTTTCTTATAAGGGAATATAGATATATGTGGTTCCTGTGGTAGCCCTCTAGGTCAGGTATTTATAGGTTGATATGCGCCAATCCTGTGGAACACCCCCTGTCAGTATAGAGTCCTTAAATATCAGAAATAAGGGTCTGGCTATGACATTACTTAATTCTCTTAGGATACGGAGCTGTATGCCATCCGGTCCTGGCAATTTGTCTATTTTAATCTTTTTAAGACGGTTTCTGCGACTCCCCCCTCATTACTTTGTAAGTGGCAGACAACTTCAGGTATATACTTTTCACCATTTATATAATTGAAGAACATTTTAGGGTTAGTTTTACTCTCTTTGGCAATGAATCTCTCGGTCTCTAGTTTGGCTGCTTTTATTTGTCTTTTACATATTCTATTTTTTGCCTTATAGTTTTTCAATGCTTCCTCGCTCCCCTTTAGTGATTTAAATGCTTTCTTTTTGTCATTGATTGCTTTCTTTACAGTTCTATTTATCCACATTGGTTTTATCTTGTTCTTTAACCTTTTATTCCCATAAGGTATGTACCGCTTACAATTAGATATTAGGATGCTTTTAAAAATATCCCTTTTTGTGGCTTTATTTTTATTTTTGAGGACTTTGTCCCAGTTAGTTAGGCCTATGGCCTCTCTTAGTTAATTTAGCTAAATTTAGCTTTTTTGAAGTTCGGTATTTTTGTTCCTCCCTGAAGAAACACTCTTTTGAATGACAGTTGGAAGGTTATTATTTTATGGTCACTATTTCCCAGGTGTCCCCCAACCTGCATATCTGTTGTTCTGTCAGGTCTATTGGTTAATACTAAGTCCAGTATGGCTGTCCCTCTAGTCGGGTCCTGAACCAGTTGGGAAAGGTAATTGTCTTTGGTTATTGCCAAGAACCTGTTTCCTTTATGAGATATACAGGTTTCAGTTTCCCAGTCTATATCTGGGTAGTTGAAGTCCCCCATAATAACGGCCTCGTCTATTTCGTTTACAAGAAGATTTTCTGTGGATTCTGGTATATTAGGTGGTTTATAATAAACTTCTATTAGTATTTTATTATTGTTTTTGGCTCCATGTATTGCTACCCACGGTGACCCCACATCTTCATGTCCCTCACTTATATCTTCCCGTAGTCTGGGTTTTAGACAGGACTTTACATAAAGGCAGACCCTTCCCCCTCTCCGGTTTTGGCAATCCTTTCTAAACTGTAACCCTGTATGTTAACTGCCCAGTCATAGCTATCATCCAGCCATGTCTCAGTTACTCCCACTATGTCATAGTCCTCTTCATACATCACTACTCCCAGTTCACCAGTTTTATTAGTTAGGCTTGTAAGAGATAGGTTTTTATATATATTGTGTAAAGCCTGTACTACTCGTCTTTGACCAATAGATGGCAGCTAGTTAGCTATGTGAGTCATGTGAACACTCTCTTTGTTTTAAGACATGTTAATTTGCCTCTTTCAAATGAACCAATGAACTCAGCTTGTGTCAAAGAACCAATCACTCTGTTTAAGTAACACCCCTTTTTGTCTATGTCATATCTACTATATAAGTGACTGTCTCTTTAATAAACGAGCTCTTGCTTGGGGGATGTAAAGTATTTTCCATGAAACCAACTTGTGTGTTCTGGTATCATTGTGAAAGTTGTATGTGCACGTACTTATACTTCCAATCGATTTGGCACCACACAAAGAAGAAGAGTATCGGGAGGATGGCGATGACAGGCTTCTGGTATTAGTGTACATACATTCCTTCTAAACTGTTCTAGTTCCTCCTTCCATTCCTCCCCCAGGTCTCTATCTGCACTATCTTCCCCTCCTATAATGTAGTTACCCTCCCCCCAGTCCCTAGTTTAAACACTCATCCAGCCTTCTAGCCATCTTCCCCCCAAAACAGCTGCCCCTTCCCCATTGAGGTGCAGCCCATTCCTATGATAGAGCTTGTAGCCGACAGAGAAGTTGGCCCAGTTCTCCAGAAACCCAAACCCCTCCTTCCTACACCAGTTCTTGAGCCACTTGTTTATCTCCCTAATCTCCTGCTGCCTTTCTTGTGTGGCTCTTGGTACAGGCAGTATTTCGGAAAACACTACCTTGGAGGTCCTTGCCCTAAGCTTATGCCCTAAATGCCTAAAATCATTTTTAAGGACGCTCCACCTACCTCTAAATTTGTCATTGTTTCTGATATGGACCATGACTGCTGGATCTTCTGCAGCCCCTCCCAGTAATCTGTCAATCCGATCTGCAATGTGCCGAACTCAAGCGCTGGAAGGCAACACACCATTCGACAATCCCGGTCTTTGTGACATATTGCCCTCTCTGTACCCCTAATAATTGAGTCTCCCACTACAAGCACCTGTCTGGCCTGCCCTGCTCTCCTGGTCCCTGCTTACTGGAGCTGACATTCTCCTGACTGGCAGAGGAACTGTCCGGCTGCAGCAGTGCTCTCCCTGAAGTGGCATCCCCCTCATCTGCCAAACTTGCAAACTTGTTGGGGTGTGTCAGATCAGGGCTAGCCTTCCTGGCACTTTTCCCTCTACTCCGCTTTCTAACTGTTACCCAGCTAGCTACCTCACTCTTCTGAGCCTCTTCACTACCACCCTCCCCCACATCTACCCCATAGAGTGCTTGCTCAGTGAGTAGCACACTCTTTTCCAAATTGTCAGCGCTTCTCAGTGTCGTAATCCGCCCGGTTAGATACACAATGTGCGACTCCAAACGGGCAATTTGCTCACATTTTGAACAAAGATATAGGGTGTTATTATTACATAACTGATATAACTGCTGTGGACACTATAGGGATATTTGGGCTCATTTATCAAACTGGTGTAAACTAGAATTGGCATAGTTGTCCATAGCAACCAGACTCCACCTTTCATTTTTGGCAGCATCTTTGGAAATCCAGTTCTACTTTACACCAGTTTAATAAATGATCCCAATTCTGTCTATTAGTGTCGCTATTTTTTCAGCAGTATAGTTCCTGGGGCATTAGCTAGCACAACAGGCACAGTATTGGCAGTGGCAGAAGGATGACATTGTTGGGACACCAGGATGGGGAGGTTGATGGAAAAATTGAGAAATCTAACATGTCTGTGTAACAAACTCTGTAGAGACGAGATACGGCTGAAAGAATTTGTCATAGCGGTCTGGGTCAAACAGAGGAGAAGAGGAAAGAGAAGGTCTACATGACAGTGGATGTCCCTGGATGTAAGAGAGATGTGGTGCTGTATTCTCCTCCAAGTCGTTTTTATTATAATTATATGTATTTTAAAGTTGACGACCACATTTTTAAATTTAGGAACCAATTTAGGGTAATTTGGGTTTTTGTTTTTTTTTTAGTCTGGAGATGTCGTATGGCCTAGGAAGAGACTGTGGCGCTCATGAAGCACTGCAGTCTCTTCACACAAAAAAAAAAAAACTAAAATGGATGGAGGGGCCCAAGTTGGGTAGACAGCCCCGGGCCTATCATGCACTTAATCCGCCCCTGTATATATTGTTCATACCCACATTTGCTTGAGAAAGGCTCTAACATTGAGCTAAAAAGTCACGTCCACATGGGTGAATAAATAACATTTTTTAATTATTTGAGTGTGCTGAGTGTGCTTAACTTTTGAGCAATAGTCTAGTCCCATTAGGCTTGCACCTCTATATTCTCTGCTTTGTTTTTTGCTCTGGTGCTTCCATTTTTCTGCTTTATTACTTGTGACTTACTGGCTCAGCACAGATACATTTTTTACTGGTAATTTTGCGTTTTCAATAAGCATGTCTGTTGATGATAATCATGCTTTACCCAGTAGTTTCAACTACACACATGAGGATTGGACAGGTGGACCGGATTATGTTGGGACTTGTGGGGGATGCCACCTTTCTTAATATGCTATCTGTTAAGGAACTGAAACAGAAATATGAGTTTTTGAATAGATGATCCATTGCATTACAGCTGTATATGGCCACTCTTGGTGAATACTACAAGGTACAACGTATCCCCAGAGATCTCACCTTAGACCTAATCTTTTTTCTATTGATACAAACTTTTGCAAGAAAATTGAATTATCTAACAAATATGCTTTGAAATTTATTCTTTTGAATATTGATTTTTTACAACAAGAATTACATGATGAGTATTAATGAGAGTATATTCTTTGCATGTCTCCTTACGTACCAGCTTAACCAATGAAGAATACTGGAAATATAAGGGGTGCTTTAACCTCACCAGGATAAGTTTCAAGCTGAATCAGAGGAAGGTAAATGTATCAAGTGGAATAGTGATCTAGATGACTACAGGAATGGTACTGTTTACAATCTGCAGTCTGAGGCTTTCCAGTCTGAGGGTACTGCACACTCTGATAATAAAAAAAAATGTTATTACAGAAGAATCAATGGCAGGTGTAATTGATTCAGACCTTGAAAAATTTCTCATTGCAGAACAGCCAATCACTCCAGTGATTTATGTGTTACCAAAAATTAATAAGACATTGCTAGATCCAGCGGGATGGTCCATTGTCTCTGGTACAGGTTCTATATTTTCTTATATAGCTATTTTTTTTACATCCTTATGCTACTGATGCTCTGTCATATATTTGTAATACTTCAGATTTTTTTTACTAAAATCCAAGATGTGGACTTGTCCCTTCGAAGTGATCTCATTTTGGCATTCTTCGATGTGACAAGTCTATATACTTCTATAGATCATTATAAAGGCCTGAGGGTGGTTGAGGACATGTTACGGTCCTCTACCTTTTCTTGTGAGGCACAACACTTTATTATTTCATTGTTGGATATTACTCTCTCCAGCACTTCCTGACCGCTGAGTGATGCCTGACATTACTCTGCACAGTAGTCCAGTGCAAGCAGAGGGCCCCGGCTTCCGACCCACGTGACCTAGGAATGTCACGTGGTTAAGAAGAAGTCAGCGATCACCCTTGATACACCATGGCAAGCGTATACCTGTGAAGGCGTCCGGTTGCCATGGTAACCATCGGGACGCTGCCACAGCAGAGCAGCGTCCCGATGGCAGTAAGCTTCCTCCCTCTCTGGCCGCACCATCGGAGCGCACCGCAGCGCCCGATGGGGGAGGGAGCTTATTCCCTGTTAACCCCTTCCATGCATGGAAGGGGTTAAACGGCCGTCATCACTGCCTGCACTGATGTCGGCCGTTACAGTAGATTGTCAGCTGTATGTTACAGCTGACAATCTATTGCCCGCTCGGCCATCCTGTTAAATTGTGGGTGTGTGGAGGAGCGGGGGTCCGGGTGGGGTGGGGTTACCGCTTGCCATCCTGAAAATCAGCAGCCCACCCCCCGCTTGAATACTACATTATAAAAGCGCATTTCCATGCGCCATCTGGTGGTTAACATACCACATTACACCAGTTACTTCAGAAATCGCAATTCGCTGCTGAAAGTAAAGCGATATCGATCTGCGCACACGCGAATTCAGTATGAGCGCCAGCGCTGCTACATCTGTATATTACTTTGTAATTTTTTTTTGCTTCAAGATTATTTAGATGTCCAGCAGAGAGGCATGGCTATGGGGTCTAACGTGTATGCGTCATTTGGAGGATGTCATCTATGTTTCCCACCACTTTGCACACAGATGACATCTTCCTCATTTGGCTTGTTACACCCGAGTCAATGATTGATTTTCATGTATTTTTGAATGATATTGATCCTGAGGTTGTTTGCTTTGGTTCATTTATCCATTTCTTGATACCACTGTTATACTTCTGGATGGGATGTTGCAAATTGAACTATTTGTTAAACCTCCCCTGTCTAACTATTTGTTAGACATCCCCTGAGAATGAGGAAGCCATTGCGGCGAAACATACGTTGGGGTGATGGACAGACTGGTCGGTATCTCTTTCCTTCATTTACTGTTTATTGTAGCCATTTTATTGCTGGATCTCTGGGGCATCAGGCTGGTATATCCCGTTGAGATCTTAAACATACAGTGTCCGGTTTACTGATTATTGCACTATGCACTTTACCTTTGTGACATTGTTGGTTTTTCATTACATTTTATCCGGACTCCAGCTGTTATAACTAAGGGATTATTGGTATGATTATATAGGATTGCTCCAGTGCTGTCCGTTATTTTGTGCTTCCCTACCACCATTATGCATTGTGTAATTATGTGATTTTAATATAGTATATTTTATATTTGTCAACAATAAAATATTTGTTTTTAAGTGGGCATTTGTGTTAGTGGTTTTCTTGTGATTAGTGTGGGTATTTGTTAAACCTACTGACTGAAATTCCTTGTTGCTCTTTTAGGGCTCATTAAGCCAGCTGTAGTGTTTTGTGGTCCGCAAATTGGGATAGAGCTATTGATAGAATACCATTTATTTCAACATATAATCAGTTTAGCACAATTAATTCAGGTATTGCCAAGAACCTCACATTTGCAACGAAACGTTAGTATCATGTATATAGTGAAGATGGCAATATTATATGTACTTATTTTATTGTTTGTGTTTGCAGAGTGTTGTTGCATTTTATTTTTAACTTTTCTATTTGCAGCCATGGCTAAGTGCACCGCATATTTGGATATGCTGACTGACCCCCAGTTTTTCTTGCAATTAAAACTACAAGTACAACTTGTTCTGCAAAAAACAAGCACTCATACAGCTATATAGATGGAAAAAAAAGAAGAAAACCGCTTAGTCAGTAAGGCCCAAAATAGGCGGGTCACTAAGGGGTTAAGTTTTTCCTGACCTGCGATATTTACCATGTTTTTTACTTTCCTGCCCTTGTAACTTGGCCAGACAACACGACATTTAAACTCAATTGAATCAACATCATTATACTATTAGGTTCAAACGTTTTTGTCCAAACAGTCTCCAAAGATTTTACTGTGAACTTAGTGCAGGGAGAGACGTTACAGACACTGAGGACAGTATTTAGGAAAGCCTTTATTCACCAAAAATTACTACTGAGCAGTTCAGGGACAGATTATTCATAGTGTAGGGATATAATAGGAAGGCACACTATATGGAGAGAGCAGGGACCAATTGAACAGCTATTCTTTTACACCTTGCTGCACTAATTGGGGTTTAAAAGGGTACTAATACTACAGATTTTAAGTTTGCATTCTTTGATACTTTAAGTAATCCTTGATTTTGTTATCGTCTTGAAATTGCAGTCTGATCCAGGACGAACTGGATGGACAGATGTCTTTTTTCGGCCTTATAAACTATTTTACTATGATACTACAGAGTTCGGGGGGTGGGGGTTTCACGTTCTTTTATATATAATTCAATCCGTTAATCCTTGATTGTCTAATTGAGGTGAAATTGCGGTGAAAGACTTGTGTTCTTTTATATAATAGTAACATAGTAACGTAGTTTATAAGGCCGAAAAAAGACATCTGTAGGCCTGTTATCCTGCAAGTTGATGCAGAGGAAGCTAAAAAAAAAACCCTGTGAGGTAGAAGCCAATTTTCCCCACTTTATAATCTGAATAACTCCCTGGATCAATGACCCCTCTCTAGTAGCTATAGCATGTAATATTATTACACTCCAGAAATACATCCAGGCCCCTCGAACTATTTTAGTGAACTTACCATCACCACCTCCTCAGGCAGAGAGTTCCATAGTCTCACTACTGTTACCGTAAAGAAGCATCTTCTATGTTTGTGTACAGATGCAGAGGATGTCCCCTCGTCACAGTCCTGGGGATAAATAGATCATGGGAGAGATCTCTGTACTGACCCCTGATATATTTATACATAGTTATTAGATCTCCCCTCAGTCGTCTTTTTTCTAAAGTAAATAACCCTAATTTTAATAATCTTTCTGGGTACTGTAGTCCACCCATTCCAGTTATTACTTTAGTTACCCTCCTCTGAACCCTCTCCAGCACTGCTATGTCTGCCTTGTTCACAGGAGCCCAGAACTGTACACAGTACTCCATGTGTGGTCTGACTAGTGATTTGTAAAGTGGCAGGACTATGTTCTCATCACAGCTATCTATGCCCCTTTTGATGCAACCCATTATCCTATTGGCCTTGGCAGCAGCTGTCTGACACTGGTTTCTCCAGCTTAGTTTGCTTTTCACTAAAATTCCTAGGTCCTTTTCCATGTCAGTGTTACCCAGTGTTTTACCATTTGGCATGTATTGGTGACTTGCATTATTCCTTCCCATATGCATAACCTCACATTTGTCAGTGTTAAACCTCATCTGCCACTTCTCTGCCTAAGCCTCCATTGTATCCAGATACCTCTGTAGCAGTATACTGTCCTCTTCCGTGTTAATTACTTTACATAGTTTAGTGCAGGGGTGGACACAGACAGCAGAGGACCCCTGTTTAAGGAATGTACCACTTTTATATCATAAAATCCCTTTTTTTTTTTTTTTTAAATCACCAAATCGAAGACCCATAACTTTTTTATTTTTCCATCAATGTAGCTGTGTGAGAGCTTGTTTTTTGCAGGACAGGCTGTAATTTTTACTGGTATGATTTTGGGGTCTATATGACTTTCCGTGCACTTTTTATTCCATTTTTTAGGAGGTGAAGCAAGCAAAAAGATAACTTCTGTCAGTGTTTTTTATTTTTATTTTTTTATCGGGGTTCCCCATGTGGTATATTTTGATATGATACTATATCTTTGGCTTGATACGGTTATGGCAACACCATGTTCTGCCACTTTTTTTATCATAAAATCATTAAACTTTTTTTTGCATCACAAAGATCTAAGACCTTGTAATAGGGAATATTAATTATTGGTATTTTGGGATGTGCCAATAATTAATATTCATAAATAGGTGTAAATCCCGCTTTCGATAGTTCCGCCTATTTATACCTATGTAAACCCTACTGCCTTACACACGACCTAAAAGGGACTCAAAGTACAGGTTACAACAATAACACGGCACACTGTATTATAAATAATAATATATTTATTATTTATTAACAATACAGTACAATAAAACCTAACCACACTGCACAATCCCGATTAACTCCAACCGCGTCACTACCTAAACAATACACACACACACACACTTATAGCAGCCTCCCCAACCTATCTATATTACTGTCCCTGGGAGCAAAGGGGTTAACTAATTAATATTGCAGGGGTTACTGGGGAAATCAAGGGGTTAAATATGGCAGGGGTGGCAGCAAGGCAGGGATTCAGGGGTTTTGCAGGGCTATGGTAGGGTCTCCAGGGGTTAATAAAGGGCAGGAGTACTGGCAGGGGTCTGGAGCGTTACAGGGGTCAGCAGCAGGGGTACAGGGGTTATGGCAGGGTATAGGGCAGACAACAGGGCAGGGGTTAACAGTAGGGCATGTGGAGTTGGCAGGGCTGGCACAGAGGTTCTGGGGTACCATCAAGGGGTAAATACAGGGCAGGGCACCAGGGGTTAATGACAGGGCAGTATTGTAGGGGTAAATGGCATTGGTGGTTCAGGGGAACCAAGGGGTTACTCAGCCTTCCAGGGGGTTGCTGCTCGTTTCTAGGGGATGATTCCTGTTTGCTCGTCGTCCAGGGGATGATTCTGGCTGGGGAGGCACGGCTCAATCTCAAGAGCGCAGCGCGATCGGGTTATTTAAACCCGGTCGCGCTCGCTCCCGTGCTGCCGGCGAGCGAGCGCGCCGGCAGCCATGTGCACATGTGCCGACGCGGTGATATGACGTCACCACGCCGGCCCGCGCTGTTTCCCGGGCGGAGGATCTCTTTCATCCTCCGCCTGGGGAGCGCTTTGCATCTCCGGCGCTTGTAATTACAAGCGCCGGAGGTACGCGCCATACAGAGGCAGGGAAACCTATTGTTTTATCATATCGATCTTCTGTCCCTTTGAAGTACCTGGGACTGGACTAATTAGTCCAGTCCCATGTCTCCAGCTATCCCCAGCAGATGTGCCATTGTCCATCTGCTGGGGCTATGGGGGGGCACCCTGGTTGTTACATGTATATAGATACATGTACATAACTGGGGATCATGTACATGAATCTATATACTTCTGGAGGATATAAGGGGCCATATATATAAAGGGGGCATTATATATATATAAATATATAGATATAGGTGCATGCTAATGGGGGCACATGCACACATATCCATATATATATATATCTAGTTAGAGCACCTGGTGGATATACACATCCACCAGGGCTTCAGGCCTATGTCGCCGTGGGGGCCACAGACCCTCAATTTGGGGCCACCCATATATGTATATACATAGGGGTATATACATATATTATAGGCTGCACCCACACTTCCTTCTACAGACCTATAATTTTTTTTTCTTTCAACAGTAATATGAGGGCTTATTTTTTGAGGGATGGGCTGTAGTTTTTATTGATATTATTTTTGGTAAGCATATGACTTTGTGATCACTTTTTAGTCATTTGTTTTTAGGAGGTGAGGCAAAAAACTGCAATTCCGCCATAGTTTTTTATTTTTATAGCGTTTACCATGCAGGATTACGTAGTACCATAATCATTTTATAGATCAGGTCATTACGGAGCAATACAAATTATGTGTAGTTTATTTTATTTTTTTAAATGTTTTAATCTCTTATAAATGAGTGGATATGTGAAAGGGCTGTTTATTTTCTTTTTAATTTACATTTTTATTTATTTATTTTCACACTTTTAAAAAAAATTAAGTCGCCCTTGGATCTTGAAGATCCAGTGGGGCTGATGGCTGTATTATACTAAGTATAGTACTATCAGGTTTCCTGGTGGCAACACTGGACGCATTTGCAAAGCGTTTGGTTGCCATGGCAACCATCGGGCCGCTGCTGCCACCACAGCACGGTGGTTGAGAGAGGGAGCGAGTGCCAGCTGTATGTCAACACTGCTATAACCCCTTAGATGCCCCTCCCTCTATTAACCCCATGGATGCTGATGCTGCGGCATCTAAGGGGTTGTAGCAGTGTCAACAGACAGCTGACACTCGCTGCTGATAGCAGCGGCTCAGGAACTGTGCCGCTGCCATCACAATCAAGAGGACTGCAACAGGGGGCACAGATGGAGGCAGGGGACACATACGGGCACAGTTAGGGACAAAGTCAGCACAGCTGGAGCCACAGCCAGCACGTGCAGAGCATGATGGCCGGCAAAGTTAAAGGCACAGATAATGCAGAGGGCAGAGGCAGGAGCTATTTGGGGGCATAGATTGGGGCAGGGGGCATAGATGAGGGGCACAGATCTGCTAATGCCTTATTTCAGGCTCTGATCTACAGATCAGAGCCTGAAACCGGCATTTTTACACTGCCGCGATCTGACTGGTGAGTCTGCCCCGACACCTTGTGCTATCCGCATCCGTATGTCCGTTCTGTAGCCCCGCAAAAAAAATGTCCTATTCTTGTCCGTTTTGCAGACAAGGATAGTAATTGTTACAATAGATCAGCAAAAAAAAAAAAAAACGAATGCCAACAGACGTCATCCTTTTTCTTGTGGATCCGCAATTTGCGAACCACAAAACACATACGGTCGTGTGCATGTAGCCTTAACTAAACTAGGAAACGGTTTATATTTTCCTTTTTACAAGTATGCAGAAGATGAGATTACAAGATACATCTCTATGGATTTTGGGTTGGAGGATGGAGAGCTAATTTTTATACTGTATTCATTACATACAGTAGTGGGGAAGACAGAACGCTGTAGTTTACACGTGTAGTTATGGCAATCATTAAGACTGCTCTCTACACTAGGAGTGCCCTAACATTTTATTATAGGATCATCTTTTTGTGTTGCCTGAGATAGGTAATCTACCAGAAGACGGGGGACAGGGTGTATGAAGGAATCTATTACAAATGTTTTCTATGTTTCTTTTTCAGATGTGTCAGTGTGACCTTAACAGTTACATCATTCACTGCCCTCGGCCCCACAAGCAGTTGTCAGGGAAAAGAAGGATTGGGCATGTTGTTTTGGCTGTGGGATAAGCCGTTGCTAGGGTATACTAGGAAACGCTTCTTCCCATTTCATCACTGAAGACACTCAGGTGAACAGATTTTGCTTGTCTACCGCTATTTACAGCCACATTATGGTGCTCAACTCAAATTCATAGTTACTTACGTTTGGTTTCTCTATTTTTTCAGCACTTCGTACAATGATCAGATAAACAACAGACATCTAGAAGCTAACATCATAATTATCAAGTACTAAAGAGAGTGCTGAAACAGCTGTAAACAGTTAAAAGATGTATTTATTTTACTACTCATTAAAAGTTTTAATGTATAAAAACTGAGTTTCTGTCTGTTCTTTATGCGCGACCAAACGACATGACCGATCTTCACCAATATTTGGCACACAGGTGTCAGATGTCTGGGAAGGTTTTAGACTGGGTCTCAGCTCTCTAGGACTGTTCCTGATATATTCCCCCCAAAAAAACCTGCATTAGCCAATATTAGCCTGGAAGTCTTTTTCTTCATATCCCAACTGCTATACACATGGTCACATGTCTCTTATCAGCTAATAGAAGCTCACAGGTCCTTCGTCTCCACATACACACAGTTTTACTGCAGGTTTCCATAATAACCCAGCCACTTTTCTTCACTGCTGTAGGTCAGCCTTAAAGGGGCAGGGCAGAGAACAAGAAAGACTTGGGAAATAGGTTTTCGCTCTGTGTAGTAACCAGGCTGGTAATGAGAGGTAATTAGCAGCCAGCTGAGGAGCACAGGTAAATAGCTCCCCAAAACACAATTCAGTTCTTACCTCCCACAGGCTTTGGCGAAGCCTGCTTCTTCACTGCTGTACAACAGCTTTAGGGCGCAGTCAGTGCCCGTGCTGTGGACCGTAATTTGCGGTGCACAATGCACGGGCACAGACAGTGGGGCCGCAGGATTCGGATCGAGGACCCATTCATGTGAATGGGGTCCGCGATCCACATCCGACGGTGCGCACTGCAAAAAATGTAGTGCTTCCGTGGTGTTCCGATCCGTGCCTCCGCTCCGCATCTCCCGGATTGCGGACCCATTAAAGTGAATGGGTCCGCGATCCGTGATGAGGGCTGCACATGGACGTGTGCATGAGCCCTTAGGCTAGGGTTGCACGACACATAGGGCACAACTACACTGCTACATGTATTGTGCAACAATTTTTATAATGATAGGCTATGTTGTTGCACTGCGACATGCTGAAAAGTCGCAGAAAAATCCATCTTGGATGGAATTTTTGTGACTGTCATGTCGCAGTATGTCACAGTGCAACAACATAGCCTATCATTATAAAAATTGTTGTGCGACAAAATGTCATCGTGTAGACCTAGCCTTAAACTAAAATACAAAACGCCTTAGTGGCGATAATACCAAAACTTGCCCCAGATATATGAATATGACTCCTAAAAATTAACTTTTAATTTACTATATAAAAAAGTGAGCAACCAAGAAATAAAATTCTCAAGATGTGGCCACTGTCACTGCTGTATGCTAACACCAATATCACTGGGTGTGCACTGGCCAGTGCCTGTGTTAGAAGCTGTTATGAAAGTGCTAAGCGTCACCAATTGAACTCGTGGTGACCTACGTAGCTGACTGCTGTAACTTGGTAGGCACTGAATTGAGGACAGTATTGGCGACAACTGAATTTTAAAACCTAAATACTACCCCCCAACATGTTTCATCAGCAAAACGCTGACTTCATCAGGGGAACGGGCAGCAATGAGGATAGTGTCCCAGCAGCCTCTATTTGTATGCTCTTTGTGGAGTGTCAGCGTATGCATCCAATCCCCAGCCTCTATACCACTACTAGAACAGAGTTCACTCAAGAGGGGTCCAATTGAAACTATTGCTTGATTCAACCATGATTGGGGCGAACCCCAATCACGGATCTCTTACCTCGACGTCATGCATGACGTTCTGTGCTGAGAGATCCTGCGCTCGGACTTCTGTTGCAAAGCACGGCACTAGACCTAACTGCGCATGCGCCCGATCTTAGAAACAGAAGCGCTTGGAAGATACTAATGCGCTTGCGCCAGGACTTAGAATAACTTACCAGGCATCCCAAGAGGGCTCCTAGGTATGGTGCCCTTCATGGTATATTGGTGCTGCTTGGCCATATAGTGTACAACTAGGGCCAGAACTTGGAATATCTTGCCAGGCATACCAAGAGGACTCCTGAGTAGGATGCCCTTCATGGTATATTGGTGCTGGTATATTGGTGCTTGGCCATATAGTATACATATAGGTCCATTACTGTTAACTCCTCCATATTTTAATAGACCAGCCATACTTGGGCAAAACCATCCCAAGCTTGATTTACAGTAGTGGCCGTTTACTAGGGAGGGGTAGCTGCACTCAAGGAGATACATCATAACTGACCAAATGCAATATGTGAAACAGATTAGATGGCCTAGGAATAAACCATGCAGAAAAGCTGCTAACAATTAGATCATATAGAAGACGGAATGGATACTCATTCTCTAGGTCCATAATTTGATGCTCCTATATGACTCTGGTATTAATATTGAGCTTCAATGTGACAAGATACCCTCTAAAGGAAATGGTAACAGTGATGCCAGGCTGATATATAAGCTACGGGGAATTAATATGCAGTGACCCACCAGCCTTGGGTTGAAATGCCCACTACGTCTTGCTGCTGGAAAAATATCTCCTCACTGTTGTTACTCACTGAGATATAATTTTACAAAAAAGATGAAAACGTGAAACCTTCATTGAGTCCCTTAGGACTGAGGCTATCCAGCCTAAAAATCCACCTGGTTTCCTCTTGCAAAAGGATCCTGTCCAGGTTGCCCCTTCTAGCGCCTAAAACTTTTTTAGTTAGCCCCCAAAACTTGAGACACGTGGGATCCCCACCATGTTGTTGTCTCACATGACGTGAAATGGAGGTATCAGCTTTTGTATTAATGTTGCTGATGTGTTGGGAAATACGTCGTCTGAACTCTTGGATTGTCTTGCCTACGTAAATCTTGGGACATGTACATTGTGCTGCATATACAATTCCAGATGATTGACAGTTGATGAATTGATTGATGTAATATTCCCTATTATCCACTGGATTTTGAAACTTCTTGATTTTCTTAACCAAAGGGCAAAATGAACATCTTCCACAAGGGAAAGTGCCCACTATATCAGAACGTAACCATGTCTTGGGAGGTGGAACTGTAAAGAAGCTGTGAACTAGCATATCTCTGAGGTTCCTCCCTCTTCTATGTGTTATCGTGGGATGCTCTGTCAGTACTTCTCTAAGTTCATTGTCTGACCTAAGTATGTGCCAATGTTTCTTGATCGTTTGATAAACCTTTTGGTTTTGTACATCAAAAGTACCTATACACCTAATAGTTGAATCACCTTTAGGTTTTGGTTTATCACATAATAGGTCTCTCCGATTGGTTTTGTTCGCACGAGAGAAAGCTTTGTGTAAGGATTTTTTGGGGTAACCTCTGGCACGAAATCTATGGTACAAATTGACACTTTCTTTAGTAAAGCTGGACTCGTCAGAACAATTTCTCCTCGCTCTGATGTATTGGCCTGTGGGAATTCCCTTTTTAAGGGAAGTTGGATGAAAACTTTGCCAGTGCAAAAGACTATTCGTCGATGTGGGTTTACGAAAAACCTCAGTTTGGATGCGGCCACCAGAATCCACGGAGATCTGCAGATCCAAAAAGGTGATAGTTTCATGGTGGATCTCAGATGTGAACCGAAGTCCAATCTCGTTGTGATTGAGTCTAAGAACAAATTCATGAAATTGCTCAGTAGTGCCCTCCCAAAGTAACAGTACATCATCAATGTACCTGCCCCAAAATAAAATGTGCCTAGTGTATTGAGAAAATAAATCAGTGAATACAATCGTGTTTTCCCACCACCCTAAAAATAAGTTTGCATAATTTGGTGCACATTTACTCACCATTGCTGTCCCAAGTGTCTGCAAATAATATTTCCCTTGGAACAGAAAATAATTGTGTGTGAGAAGAAACCTTAGTAAAGTGAGAACAAAATTATTATGTGCTTGAAATTGAGTGCCCTTTGTAGATAAAAAAGAAGAAACCGCTTGAATGCCTATTTCGTGCCTAATGCTTGTGTACAGGGACTCTATGTCCAAACTCGCTAATTTAGTGTTCTCCGTGACCTGGATCTCCTGGAGTCTGGTGACCGCATCCTTAGTGTCTTTGATATACGACGGCAAACTGGGGACAAAAGGGAAGATGAACTCGTCTACATATTGGCTAATGTTTTCAGTTAGGCTGTTATTGCCTGAAATAATAGGTCTACCAGGTACCGGGACCTTTTGTTTATGAATTTTAGGAATCGCATACATAGTAGCTGTAGTGGGATGCAAATTGTACAAAAACTTGTACTCATCTTTCGATAGCAGATTGTCCTCTCTTGCTTTGCTCAATATTCCCTTGAGTTCGGACAAATATTTAACTGTCGGATTGCAGTCTAAACGCGTGTATGTATGATGATCTTTTAATAGGTCCGTTACCATATTTTGGTAGTATTCCCTATCCATCAGGACAATGTTGCCGCCTTTGTCAGACGGTTTGATGACTAGGTCATCATTTTTGATCAATTCTGACAATGCTGTGTGCTCTTCTCCGCTTAAATTGTTGTGACAGTTGGATTTATATGTTCTGATGGTTTTTAGATCTCTTGTGACAAGGTTTACAAATGTATCTATATTCCCAAATTGAGAGAACGGTGGTGTAAAGTGAGATCTAGGTTTAAGTGAAGAAAGGGGTGGTTGTATAGAATCCCTGTCACCTGGAATCTCAGTGTCTAAAGTCTCCAGGATGGCGATCGCATCTTGTTCGCATCGCTGTTGATAATTATAGTCCTTCTTATTTTGTTCGTGTACTTTATATAATGCCAATTTTCGTGCAAACAGGTTAATATCCTTAACCCAGGTGAAACAGTTATACTCAGGTGTGGGGGTAAAAGACAGTCCCTTGTTCAAGAGGCTAACATGTCTGCCCTCTAACTGAAAACTAGACAGGTTAACCACCTGAAATTCATCTCTAGTTTTTAACTGGTCCTGGTACTGTATGCCCATTTGTCCCTGTCCCTCAGTTGGATACCCTGGGACAAAAAAGACAAGGGCATCATGGGAGTCGTACTGCCAGAAATCACAGCATTGGTACCCTGAGAGTACGAGATGGGCATAGATGATGAAGAGGAAACGGGTAAAGCAGGAGCTACTGCATTTAGTTGTGAGGTACCTGTTGTCGGAACTTGACTCTGAGAGCCCATGTTGGAACTGGAAGAGTTCCATGATTGAATAGTGCTTGGGCCCGTTGAATGCGGGGCCTGAGCCTTCCTTTGATTAAACGGTGTGCGTCCTTTATTTTTACGTTTGACCCCACTCTGATTGTTGGGTCACTGCATATTAATTCCCCGTAGCTTATATATCAGCCTGGCATCACTGTTACCATTTCCTTTAGAGGGTATCTTGTCACATTGAAGCTCAATATTAATACCAGAGTCATATAGGAGCATCAAATTATGGACCTAGAGAATGAGTATCCATTCCGTCTTCTATATGATCTAATTGTTAGCAGCTTTTCTGCATGGTTTATTCCTAGGCCATCTAATCTGTTTCACATATTGCATTTGGTCAGTTATGATGTATCTCCTTGAGTGCAGCTACCCCTCCCTAGTAAACGGCCACTACTGTAAATCAAGCTTGGGATGGTTTTGCCCAAGTATGGCTGGTCTATTAAAATATGGAGGAGTTAACAGTAATGGACCTATATGTATACTATATGGCCAAGCACCAATATACCAGCACCAATATACCATGAAGGGCATCCTACTCAGGAGTCCTCTTGGTATGCCTGGCAAGATATTCCAAGTTCTGGCCCTAGTTGTACACTATATGGCCAAGCAGCACCAATATACCATGAAGGGCACCATACCTAGGAGCCCTCTTGGGATGCCTGGTAAGTTATTCTAAGTCCTGGCGCAAGCGCATTAGTATCTTCCAAGCGCTTCTGTTTCTAAGATCGGGCGCATGCGCAGTTAGGTCTAGTGCCGTGCTTTGCAACAGAAGTCCGAGCGCAGGATCTCTCAGCGCAGAACGTCATGCATGACGTCGAGGTAAGAGATCCGTGATTGGGGTTCGCCCCAATCATGGTTGAATCAAGCAATAGTTTCAATTGGACCCCTCTTGAGTGAACTCTGTTCTAGTAGTGGTATAGAGGCTGGGGATTGGATGCATACGCTGACACTCCACAAAGAGCATACAAATAGAGGCTGCTGGGACACTATCCTCATTGCTGCCCGTTCCCCTGATGAAGTCAGCGTTTTGCTGATGAAACATGTTGGGGGGTAGTATTTAGGTTTTAAAATTCAGTTGTCGCCAATACTGTCCTCAATTCAGTGCCTACCAAGTTACAGCAGTCAGCTACGTAGGTCACCACGAGTTCAATTGGTGACGCTTAGCACTTTCATAACAGCTTCTAACACAGGCACTGGCCAGTGCACACCCAGTGATATTGGTGTTAGCATACAGCAGTGACAGTGGCCACATCTTGAGAATTTTATTTCTTGGTTGCTCACTTTTTTATATAGTAAATTAAAAGTTAATTTTTAGGAGTCATATTCATATATCTGGGGCAAGTTTTGGTATTATCGCCACTAAGGCGTTTTGTATTTTAGTATTATTCACCATTACCCAGATAGGGTCTTGCATTAATAATAAGACCTAGCCTTAAAGGGGCAGGGCGCTGTGGAGGTCACTGTTAAGCAGGCATGGGCCACTATTAAAAGGGAAACTTTTAGTGGAGGTCACTGTTAAAGGGGCAACGGCCACTATTAAAACGGCAGCTGGTGCTGTGGAGATCACTGTTAAGGAAGCAGGGTACTGTGGCGGTAATTGATAAAGGGACGGGTGCTGTGGAGGTCTCTGTCAAGGGGGCAGGAAACAGTGGAGGACACAGATAAGGGAACGGTCCCCTATGGAGGCCAGTGTCAAGGGGGCAGGGTGCTGTAGAGGTCACTATTAAGGGGGCGGGCTGATGTGAAGGTCAAAGTTAAGGGCATAGGCTGCTGTAAAGGTCCTACTTTAAGGAGGCGGGCACTATGGGGGGGATCTATTTAGATAGATACACATAGATATGCAATGTATCATGAGAAAATAAGTTATTACCACAAAGTGACAGATTTGCAAAAATCAGCCTGGTATTTAAGGACCAGTTCAGTTCTGAAGTCACTTTGTGAGGCTTACATAATAGAAACCACCCATAAATGACCCCATTTTAGAAACTACACCCCTCAAACTATTCAAAACTGGTTTTAGAAATGTTGTTAACCCTTTAAGTATTCCACAGGAATTAAATAAAAATAGATGTAAAATTTCACTTTTTTTTGCAGATTTACCATTTTAATCATTTTTTCCCTGTAACACATCAAGGGAAAACAACAAAACAAAACTCAATATTTATTACCCCGATTCTGCAGTTTGCAGAAACACCCCACATATGGTCGTAAACTGTTATTTGGGGATACGCCAGGGCTCAGAAGGGGAGGAGCAGCATCTGCATTTTCTAACATGGAATTTTTTGTCATGGTTTGTAAGAGTGATAACTTTTTAATTTTTTTGTGGACTGAGCTGTGTGAGGTCTTATTTTTTGCGGGACAAGCTATGCTTTTTATTGGCACCATTTTGGGGTACATCCGGCTTTCTGATCACTTTTTAATCTAATTTTTGGGAGGTTAACAAAAAAAAAAAAAGCAGTTTAGGGGCATTTTTCTATAATTTTTTTTTTACACCGTTCACTTGATGGGGTAAGATCATGTGATATTTTTGTAGAGCCAGTTGTTACGGATGCAAAGATACCAAATATGGCTATTTTTTTATTTATTTTTTTTACGTTTTACACAATAAGAGCATTTTTAGAAAAAAAATCATGTTTTTGTGTTGCAATTTTTTAAGAGCCATTTTTTTTCATTTTTCGGGCTATGATCTTGTGTGGGGGCTCATTTTTTGCGGGATGAGGTGACGTTTTTATTGCTATCATTTTGGGATGCATACGACTTTTTGATTGTTTGATATTATGTTTTTTGGTAGGTGATGCGACAAAAAAAAGCTGTTTTGGCATAATTTTTATTAGATTTTTTTTACGCAGTTCACTTGATGGGGTAGATCATGTGATATTTTTATAGAGCCGGTTGTTTCGGACGCAGTGATACCAAATATGTCTATCTTATTTATTTTTAACATTTTTTAATGAAATATTTGGGGGAAAATTATTTTTTTTAATATATATGATTTTATTTTTTTATAATACTCTATTTTTTTTTTTTATTTTTTACTTTGTGTCCCCCATAAGGTCATACAAGACCTCAGGGGGACTTTTAACTTCACTTATTTATTTATTTTTTTTACACTTGATTTCTCCTGTAACTGGGGCTGACATAGTAGCCCCAGTTACAGGGGAAATACATCCCCAGAGAGGCTGTACAGCATAATACTATGCTGTACAGCCTCAGTGCAGGGCTGATCGGGTCTATGAGAGACCCGGCAGCTCCTGCACTCTCCCGGCCCCGGCGATCACATGACTGCCGGGCCGGAACAGGAAGCGCAATAGCTGTGTATACAGCGATCTACAAGGCAGGGACCCCTGGGAACGGTCCCTGTCTTCTCTTTGGGGTACCCTGCTGTCACTGACAGCAGGTACCCCACTGTGCAGCTGCACGATTAGCGTGCAGCTGCTATCTCTGAATGGACGTTCAGAAACGTCCATTCAGAGATAGATAACCACTTCCAGGACGTTTATGTACTATGGGCGGACGGGAAGTGGTTAAGAGGTTAACTATGATCAAAAGAAATAAACACTAGCAGAACCAAAAATGCAGCAGATCAGATACTAATTATTGAGATGAATCACAGTCATTTTGATGGACTTAAACAGGATAGCACCAACAATCATTAGCTACAGTGGTATATGGTAGTGATGCTGTGGTCAAGTGGGGCTGAATGACACATCATTGCGTTGCAATAAAAACAGGAAGCTGTAGTGGGGCCCTGTGTTTTTTCAATCATTTTAACCCCTTGAACAAAATCATTTTAGGTCAAAAATGGTTTGAACCTCATGGGTGTGAGATAAAAGAATTAAAGTGTCTACAGTTGAACTGATTATAAAGGTAATCTCACTGTAAATTATTGCTCAAAATCACATATTCCCTTGTCTGAGAAACATGTTATAGAGCAGGAGGAGCTGAGCAGCTTAAAGGGGTTATCCAATGCTTAAAATGCCCCCCCCCACAATGCCCAGGTCCGTCCTATAGATCATACTTGCCCCGCTCCCCAGCACCCACGTCACTCTGGATCCCTGCACGGCCTCCACTGCACCTCCCAGTCCAAGGGATCAAAACATCCGGCGACAATGCAGCCAAAGCAGGGTGTGACGGTCATCAGCCACCCTAGCATCACAGGTGACGTCACCATCATGGCTTGCTATTGGCTGCACCCCCCGTCGCCAGATGTTTTGATCTACACGACGGGAAGATTCAGTGGCTGCCATGCAGGGATCCAGAGTGATGTGGGTGCCGGAGAGTGGGGTAAGTAGGTGATATCGGAGGGATCCGGGCAACATGGTGGACATTTTTAGAATTGGATAACCACTTTAATATAGCTTTGTGGGAAAACATTCATCAAAACTCATATTTTCTTAATTTAAAGCCCTGTTCATTCTTTGCTGTATAGTCAATGAGTTGGTCTTCCCTGCATGTGTATGCATACAGCCATAGCTCTTAATCACTGATAGGACCACCTAATTGACTCATATGGCATACATTCTGTGACCGCTGCCCACATTTCCCGAAATGCAACTGTGTAAGGAACCACAACCCACCCTTGGGAAATGAAATTAAAGCAAAACATGGATATACTGCTCAGATACAGAAAAGGGTAGAACCACACATTTCACTTCAAGCTTTCTTGTACTTTATGCAGAGCGATTTGCAAGGACGTCTTCATAAACGTTTGGTTGGAGTTGATTAAATTAGTCATGAGCTCAATATGGGAAAGCTGCACCTGTAAAATGAAATACATTTAATGCACAATACTTTTGCAAATTATCTAATTTACTGAAAATAGTCTCGCAATAAGTATTTTATATAATAAGTCCAAACATGAAAAAGAATAAAAGAATAGTATAAAAATAAAAAAAACATCCTAAATACATTATGCACAAGTAAAAATGCAGGTATAGGTAAGGAAAGCCGTGTCTTACTGTACACGATCAAACAGGTATTTACATTTACCATAAGTTTAAAAAAATACACATGCATAAAGAGTGCCTTACCTTCTTATGCCTGCTAATTAGGTTTGTAGTATGCATGTACCCTGTATCTAGTTTAAATACCGCTGAACATGTGATCACATAATCATTTGGATTTAATTACTATTTAAAGAGATCAACAACATGAATTGCAAGCAGTATGTTATAGAAAATAATGCATTAAGCAGTTTGATATATGATTTTTTGGGAAAAGTTTCAGCAAAACTTGTAATTATAAAGTCTCAGTCTATCAGTGACTCAAAGTTATCTCTGCATATATACCTACACAGAGAATGCCATCAGTCACTAATAATAGCAGAATTGCCTGCCCAGAATCCATAAAGAGCAGAAATATAAATATATAAAATTACAAGTTTTATTGAATCTTCTCCCAAAAAAAACTATTGGGGTCATTTAGCAAAATGGTGTAAAGTAGAATTGGCTTAGTTGCCCATAACAACCAGATTCCTCCTTTCATGTTTCAAAGGAGCTGTCACTTGTCAAGGCATTTTTTGTGTCACTCATTTTTTCATTCACAGATATAATTTGATTCCGTATAGATTGTACATACAATGCCGACAGCTATCAGCCTACAGGAGGGCACGGTGGGAGTTGTAGTTTTATAACAGCTGAAGTGCTGCAGGTTGGCCATCCCTGATCTAGACCATGGTATGGAAATATACATGAAAAAATGTGATTACAACATACTGCATTTTTTTCTGAAAAATATAATGCACACAAATATGTCAAAAGCCATTTAAAAAAAAGTTGTGTATGAACCCACTGCATTAAATCAGTCATTTTGACAATTCAATATTAACCAACCCAGTCCCTCAATGCATTAAGATACATTTTATGTTTATAAAATATTCAGTTAACAGTTTTTTCTGTTTGCCCTGATAAAATGATTAAAATGGAAAAACAGTCTTACCAAGTTCCTTTTACTTGTCAATAGAACCAGTAAAAATTTTGAAAATGTCAAAGACTTGGAGAAGTTCTCTGCAGCATGACCAAGGTGGTTAAGCAGGAGATCAAACTCAGATTGATTTAATTTATCCTAAAATTACAAAAAAATGTAATGCTAGATGTCCCACATGGACTACAAAATGGCCACAATAAAACATTTCATTCATTACTACTAATAACATTTGCAGTTATCATCTTTGTCTTAAACCAAAACTACACTACAACTTCAGTCTAAAACCATAGGCACGGACAGAAAAGCAACTTGTCAATGTATTCCTACAGATTAGATGCTGCATAGCCCAAGCCTACAGTGGGGGAAATAAGTCTGCAATGTTTATCATAGGTACACTTCGACTGTGAAAGACAGAATCTAAAAAAAAGAAAAATACAGAAAATCACGTTGCTTGATTTTTAAATAATTAATTTGCATTTTATTGCATGAAATAAGTATTTGATCACCTACCAACCAGCAAGAATTCTGGCTCTCACAGACCTGTTTTTCTTTAAGAAGCCCTCCTACTGTGCACTTATTACCTGTATTAATTGAACCTGTTTGAACTTGTTACCTTTACAAAAGACACCTGTCCACACACTCAATCTTTTACACTCCTACCTGTCCACCATGGCCAAGACCAAAATTGTACACCTACACAAGGCTGGGATGGGCTACAGGAGAATTGGCAAGCAGCTTGGTGAGAAGGCAACAACTATTGGCCTAATTATTCGAAAAAGGAAGAAACACAAGATGACTGTCAATCTTCCTTGGTCTGGGGCTCCATGCAAGATCTCACCTCATAAGGTAAGGATGATTCTCAGAAAGGTCAGGAATCAGCCCAGAACTACATGGAAGGACCTGGTCAATGACCAGAAGGGAGCTGGGACCACAGTCTCAAAGATTACCGTTAGTAACACACTACGCCATCATGGATTAAAATCCTGCATGCTAGGTCCTCCTGCTCACGCCAGCACGTGTCCAGGCCCGTTTGAAGTTTGCCAATGACCATCTGGATGATCCAAAGGAGGCATGGGAGGAGGTCATGTGGTCAGATGAGACCAAAATATAACTTTTTGGTATCAACTACACTCGCCGTGTTTGGGGAAGAAGAAGGATGAGTAATTAGATAATTAACTAATGTCATAGCCAGACCCTTATTTCTGATATTTAAAAACTCTATACTGACAGGGGGTGTTCCACAGGATTGGCGCATAGCAAATGTGGTGCCAATATTCAAAAAGGGTCCAAAAACAGAGCCCGGAAATTATAGGCCGGTAAGTTTAACATCTGTTATGGGTAAACTGTTTGAAGGTTTTCTAAGAGATGCTATCTTGGAGTACCTCAATGAAAATAAGCAAATAACTCCATATCAGCATGGCTTCATGAGGGATCAGTCATATCAAACCAATTTAATCAGTTTCTATGACAAGGTAAGTTCTAGACTTGACCGTGGCGAATCAATGGATGTCGTATATCTGGACTTCTCCAAAGCATTTGACTTTTCATTTGGCTTGGCCTGGGAGAAATGTCTGTATGTGGGTAAATAACTGGCTCAGTGATAGAAAACAGAGGGTGGATATTAACGACACATACTCAGATTGGGTCACTGTCACTAGTGGGGTACCACAGGGGTCAGTATTGGGTCCTATTCTCTTCAATATATTTATCAATGATCTTGTAGAAGGCTTGCGCAGTAAAATATCAATTTTTGCAGATGACACTAAACTGTGTAAAGTAATTAACACAGAGGAGGACAGTACAGTGCTACAGATGGATCTGGATAGATTGGAGGCTTGGGCAGAGAAGTGGCAGATGAGGTTTAACACTGACAAGTGTAAGGTTATGCACATGGGAATGAATAATGCAAGTCACCAGTACATAATAAATGGTAAAACACTGGGTAACACAGACATGGAAAAGGACCCAGGAATTTTATTAAATAGCAAACTAAGCTGCAGAAACCAGTGTCAGGCAGCTTCTGCCAAGGCCAATAACATAATGGGTTGCATCAAAAGGGACATAGATGCCTGTGATGAGAACATAGTCCTGCCACTTTACAAATCACTAGTCAGACTGCACATGGAGTACTGTGTACAGTTCTGGGCTCCTGTGAACAAAACAGACATAGCAGAGCTGGAGAGGGTTCAGAGGAGGGCAACTAAAGTAATAACTGGAATGGGTGGACTACAGTATCCAGAAAGATTATCAAAATTAGGGTTATTCACTTTAGAAAGAAGACAACTGAGGGGAGATCTAATAACTATGTATAAATATATCAGGGGTCAGTACAGAGATCTCTCCCATGAACTATTTATCCCCAGGACTGTGACTGTGACGAGGGGACATCCTCTGCGTCTGGAGGAAAGAAGGTTTGTACACAAACATAGAAGAGGATTCTTTACGGAAAGAGCAGAGAGACTATGGAACTCTCTGCCTGAGGAGGTGGTGATGGTAAGTTCACTAAAAGAGTTCAAGAGGGGCCTGGGTGTATTTCTGGAGAGTAACAATATTACAGGTTATAGTTACTAGAGAGGGGTCGTTGATCCAGTGAGTTATTCTGATTGCCTGATTGGATTGAAAGTGGGGAAAATTGGCTTCTACCTCACAGGTTTTTTTTTTTGCCTTCCTCTGGATCAACTTGAAGGATAACAGCCCGAACTGAATGGACAGATGTCTTTTTTTGGCCTTATAAACTATGTTACTATGTTATAACCCCAATAACCTGGTCCCAACTATGAAGCATAGGCGTGGAAACATCATACTTTTGGGGGTTCTGCATTCCTGAACCCAATTGAAAATCTTCAGAGGGAGCTGAAACTCAATATAGCCCAGTGACAGCCCCGAAACCTGAAAGATCTGGAGAAGATGTGTATGGAGGAGTGCGCCAAAATCCCTGCTGCAGTGTATGCAAAGTTGGTCAAGAACTACAGGAAGCATCTGACCTTTGTAATTGCAAACAAAGGTTTCTGTACCAAATATTATGTTCTGTTCTTCTATTGTATCAAATACTTATTTCATGCAATAAAATGCTAATTAATTATTTAAAAATCATACAATGTGATTTGCCGGATGTTTTTTTTTTAGATTCTGTCCTTCACAGTTGAAAATTACGATAAAAATTATAGACATCTCCATTTTTTTTGTAGGTAGGAAAACTTGCTAAATCTCCAGTGTATCAAATACTTATTTTCCCCACTGTATGTCGACACTCAGCAGTAGCACTACAAAAGCTGCAACAAGTACTCCAAGCAAGTTTTATATACAGTGGGGAAAAAAAGTATTTAGTCAGCCACCAATTGTGCAAGTTCTCCCACTTAAAAAGATGAGAGAGGCCTGTAATTGACATCATAGGTAGACCTCAACTATGAGAGACAAAATGAGAAAACAAATCCAGAAAATCACATTGTCTGATTTTTAAAGAATTTATTTGCAAATTATGGTGGAAAATAAGTATTTGGTCAATAACAAAAGTTCATCTCAATACTTTGTTATATATCCTTTGTTGGCAATGACAGAGGTCATGCTGAAAGACCCAGCCACGTTTCATCTTCAATGTCCTTGCTGATGGAAGGAGGTTTGCACTCAAAATCTCACAATACATGGCCCCATTCATTCTTTCATGTACACAGATCAGTCGTCCTGGTCGTCATTTTGTCTGTCATAGTTGAGGTCTACCTATGATGTCAATTACAGGCCTCTCTCATCTTTTTAAGTAGGAGAACTTGCACAATTGGTGGCTGACTAAATACTTTTTTTCCCCACTGTACATTGTGTGATCCTTCTATTTATTTCACATGAGCAAGTTTTCCATTCACATGTGGTCTGTTATTACAGATAGCATTTGGATTGAACACGGACGCATTCATTTCAATGGGGTTATATGCATTTGAGCATTGTTTTTCATTGACCATCTGTCCATTCATGGAAAAATGGCAGCATGTTCTATCTTCTATTTTTCACGCAGCCCTGGTCTATTCAAGTCACTTGATCAGTGAAAAACTGAAAGCACACAGAAGACATCCAAATGCAGTCCATTTTTCAAGGATGGTTGCTAGGAGATGTTTTGTGGTATTCTTCAGTTTTTCTTCACCTGCATGAACAACAGATGTAAAACGGATCCATTCCCAATGGAAACAGACTGTGGCACGTTCTGTATCACTCACATGAAAGAGGCTTTGGAGTGTACTAACAGCATAGCATTCAATCCTATTTGGTAATTAAGAAATCACTGATACAAAAGTCACATACATCTAACTTATCTATGCTAAAAGTAGAGGCTACCTTTATTATATACATACACATTATATGGTCTTTATATGGTCTCCCAATCCTCGCAAAATAGGCAGATTTAGCCAACTTTTATCTAATAATAAACCCTTCCAGTTGTAACTACATAGTTACATAGTTGTTAGGGTTGGAAAACAACAAAAGTCCATGAAGTCCAACCTGTAATCCTGCTATAGCGATCCCTGGATCAATGTCCATCTTCCTTTTTTGGGGTTGGGCTAAAGGGAAAGGGTGTGTAGAACAAGAATTCTATACGTTGTCATAAACCTCAATGTTATTTTGAATTAAAAAGTCATCTCAACCTTTTTTGCAGCCATCTACTGTATTTGCTGTGACCTGCTGCTGCAGCAGCCTATTCCAGAGATTCACAGCCCTTACTGTAAAGAATGCTTGTTGCATCTTATGACTAAATCTTTTTTTCACCAGTCGTAGGGAGTGGCCTCTTGTTTTTTGAGGGGGTTTAATACAGAATAGCTTCCCTTGATATTTTTTGTATGGTCCGTTTATATATTTGTACAGGTTAATCATGTCCCCCCTTAGACGTCTTTTTTCAAGGCTAAACAAATTCAGTTCATTTAATCTTTGCTCATAACTAAGATCTTCCAGGCCTTTTATGAGTTTAGTTGCTCTCCTCTGTACTTTTTCTAACTCCAGGGCATCCAATTTATGTACTGGTGTCCAGAACTGAACTGTGTATTCCAGTTGAGGACGCACCAACGCTTTATATAGTGCCAATATTACAACTCTTTCCCGCGAGTCCACACCTCTTTTAATACAAGACAACATTCTGTTGGCCTTAGAGGCAGCTGACTGGCATTGCATGCTGTTATTTAGTCAATGATCTACTAATACACCCAGATCCTAGGACATATGCTGCATACAGATTATTAGCCCCCAAGTGCATAACTTTACATTTATCTACTGTATATTGAACCTCATTTGCCAAGTAGAGACCCAAACAGTAATTTTGTCCAAGTCAGCTTGTAACTTATTAACATCTTCCATAGACTCATAGGCTCATTATATTATTGACAGTTACATAATCCTGTATATAGTCCCGTAGAAGGCCCTCAAACATTTTTCTCACTATAGATGTCAAGCTTACGGGTCTATAATTTCCTGGTGAAGAGCTAGCACGCTTTTTGAAAATGGGCACCACATTCGTCTTGTGCCAGTCTCTTGGTACAATGCCTTTTCATTAAAGAATCTGTAAATATTATGAACAGAGGCAAAGCAATAACTGAACTGGGTTCCTTTAGAACTCTAGGGTGTAATCTATCTGGACCTGGGGCCTTGTTCGCTTTTGTAGCATATTAAGGACCATATCTACAGTCAACCAGGGAAGTATGTTATTTGAGGTATTACCACCAGTGGCGCCACCCTCATGGATGCCCTTTCTTTTTTTGTATATACAGAGCTAAAAAGCCCATTTAGGCTGCCTTCTCTCGATCCCCAGTGACCAACACCCAGTTACCATAATTTACTTGTCCTACGTGTTCTGACCTTGTTTTTTTTTTGCATTTATGTATTTGAAGAATGTTTTGGGGTTGTTCTTACTTTCTTTGGCCACTTGTATTACATTGTGTATTTTCACTGATTTTGTTAGCCCCATACATAATTTAGTGCTTTTTACTTTTTAAAGGCTACAGCTGACCCCTCAGATTTGTATTTCTTAAAGGCCCTCATTTATTGCACTTTTTACACTCTTCGTAAGCCATGTGGGGTTTAATTTTATTCACTTGTACTTGTTACCTCTCGGAATGTATTTAACAATATCAAAGTACATTTAAAGCACTCCCATTTAGCATTAGTCTCATTATGTGACAATAGTTGTTCCCAGTCCATGTCCTGAAGTGCAGCCCTCAACCCTGGAAAAAATTCGCCTTTTTGAAATTAAGTGTTTTTGCCCTACAGGCCTGAATTGTTTTTTTACAGTATTTACAAGATTTTCATGGACAGCGACACTAGTATTCACTTTTTTATTTTCATTGCTCCCTGCCTTCTGAAAGCCATAGCTTTTTCATTTTTCCGTTAGGTGTATGTGAATTATTGTTGTTTTTTTTGGGACTTTCAAATTGCACCATTTAATATTGGAAAAAAATCAAAACGGGAAAAAACACCACTACAATTCTGCCATTGCTTTACGGGTTTCGTTTTTATGGCATTCACTATGCAGTAAAATTGACATATTGCTTTTATTGTGCAGGTCATTACAATTACAGGCATATCAACTTTTTACGTTTTAATACTTAAAGACTTTTTGGGGAACAATATTTTTTCTTTGCATCACTGTATTCTGACACACAACTATTTTACTAAAGTAGAGAAGCAGCACCCCAACAAATCCAAGTAGTCAACCAGGGTTATTCACGCATGATACACAGCGGTATTCCAACTACACAACGGAGTAATTTTTACTGTGGAGTGCTGCTTCTTTTTTTAAATTGAATTTGATTGAAGCTGAGCACCCTAAAGAGAAGATAGTTCCAGTAACCACAGTGGTGTCCTACTACTTTTATATTTCTGTGTATGGAGCTGTGAAAGGACTCTTTTTGTGGGGTAATCTGTTGTTTTTACTTATACCATTTTGTGGTTTAACAGTTTTTTTAAATAATTTTTTATTGAGGTTTTCAATAGAAAGAACAACAATCTGTATACATGAACAATAAGCACAGGGTGTTGTAGCAAAAAATTAACTGGTTAGAGTCAGTCCTTAAATAGAGTAGACTTGAGAGACTGATCTTTGAGTTCCTGAAAATGATGAAAGTCCAATAAAGAGCTCTTTGATAGTCCATGTTCCTCAGGCACTTCTAATCTTTTACCATGCAACAGAAGACACATAATAAGTAGAGATGAGCGAACGTGCTCGTTACGAGCACTGTAGCGCTCGGCTCCCCTGCGAACAAATGCCCGCAGGCATTGCGGATCCGTTCTCAGCTGCATGTAAGTCAATGGGGACGGATCTGTTTGGTATGACACTCATACCAAACGGATCCGTCCCCACTGACTTTCAGTCGGGTGAGGAGGACGGATCCGTTTGGTATGAGTGTCATACCAAACGATCCGTCCCCATTGACTTACATGCAGCTGAGGACGGATCCGCAATGCCTGCGGGCATTGCGCAGGGGAGCCGAGTGCTACAGTGCTCGTAAAGAGCACGTTCGCTCATCTCTAATAATAAACCAACAATGTTATAACATGAACTCAAATAAATAACAAAAAGAAGTTAAAAAAATGAAGACACAAGGTTTGTAAAACATAATGAGCAAAGAAAAAGTATTATGTAGTGGAGGGGTGGGGAACCTTATTGCTGCCGAGGGCCATTTGGATATTTGAAAAATCGTTCGGGGGCCGTACAAAATTCTCAACTTTAAAATTACACTGCCATATTTGTTCAAACATATAAATAACTTACGGGTAAGTTACTTATCGCTAATGTGAAGACTAGAACTGCTTCTCTTTCGTGAGGTGTGTAATGTTTTACAATGTATTGATGTATTGATGATGTTGCTACTCCCAACTAATTTTACAGGTTTGTGTCTGGAGTGTAGGCGACTTTTAGCAATGGTAACTTTTGAAGAGTACTGCTCACAGCAGTAAGTTGTGCTAAACAAAGATGCATATTTCAGTGCATGTCTCCTCAAAGTGGGAAATTCATCATTATTTACAAGTGCATCTCAATAAATTAGAATATCATTAAAAAAGTTTTTTGTTTTTCCCCCCAGTAATTCAGTTCAAAAAGTGAAACCTATATTATACTAGCAGAAAGACCCGGCTTCGCCTGGGTATATTTCATCGATTTCATTTAATGTTTCTGTGTGTCGTTGCAGAGAGAAAGTCAGTGCAGCTGACAGAAGTTGATTTTTACCTTCATTTTTTCAATTCCCATTGGCTGCTGAGTGGGAGGGGGCATGACCTGACCGGGTCGGAGGCGTGGTTTACTGGGACCTTGGGTGGAGGGTGCTTTTAGGTCCTTCTTTTCAGAGTGTCGTTGCAGAGAGAAAGTCATCCTCCCTCCCATCCCTGCAGCTGACAGATGTTGATTTTTACCTTCAATTGTTCAATCTCCATTGGCTGCGGAGTGGGAGGGGTCATGGCCTGACTGAGTCGGGGGCGTGACGTTGCAAGACCTGGGGCGGGGTTTTAAGTCCTTCTTTTGATGGTGGCCAGAATTACAGGTCGATGCCATGGTAATTTATGAGGACACGCCATGGGTAACAGTGGAAGAAAACATTGCTTTGCACGGGTATATTTAATCTATTTCATTTAATGTTTCTGTATGTTGTTGCAGAAAGAAATCCAACTTCCCTCCCACCCCTGCAGCTGACAGAAGTTGATTTTTACCTTCATTTTTTCAATCCCCGTTGGCTGCGGAGTGGGAGCGGGCGTGGCCTGACAGAGTCGGAGCGTGGTTTTGCGAGATCTGGGGCGGGGGTCAGAGTGGCATGAATTACAGGTCGATGACATGGTAATTTATGGGGACCCGCAATGGGTAGCAGTGGAAAAAAACATCTTTTATTAGTACTGAATGGTCGTAGTCTAAAATTAGTCAATTTCATCTACGATTTTTGTGTGTCGTTGCAGAGAGACATTCACCCTCCCACCCCTGCAGCTGATTTTTTTCAATCCCCGTTGCCTGCGGAGTGGGAGGGGGTGTGGCCTGGCAGAGTTGGGGGTGTGGATCATCAAGATGCTTCGAACGGTTGTAGTCTGAAATTAGTCTATTTCATCTAAAATTTTGTGCGTCATTGCAGAGAGAAATTCACCCTCCCACCCCTGCAGCTGACAGAAGTTTATTTTTCCCTTCATTCTTTCAATCCCTGTTGGCTGCGGAGTGGGCATGACCTGACAGAGTTGGGGGTGTGGCTTAGCAAAGCGCTTCGCATAGGTGATTTAATCTATTTCATGTAATGTTTCTGTGTGTCATTGCAGAATGGCTGCAGAGTGGGAGGGGGCGTGGTCTGACAGAGTTGGGGGCGTGACTTAGCAAGAAGATTCGAACAGTTGTAGTCTATAATTAGTCTATTTTATCTAAAATTTTTGTGTGTCGTTGCAGAGAGAAATTCACCCTCCCACCCCTGCAGCAAACAGAAGTTTATTTTTACCTTTATTTTTTCAATCCCCGTTGGCTGCGGAGTGGGAGGGGGCGTGACCTGACAGAGTCGGGGGCGTGGATTAGCAAGACGCTTCACATGGTTGTATTTAATCTATTTCATTTAATGTTTCTGTGTGTCGTTGCAGAAAGAAAGTCAACCTCCCACCCATCCCTGCAGCTGACAGAAGTTGATTTTTACCTTTATTTTTTTCAATCCCTGTTGGCTGCGGAGTGGGAGGGGGCGTGGCCTTACAGAGTCGGGGCGTGGCTTAGCCAAGCGCTTCGCATAGGTGCATTTAATCTATTTAATGTTTCTGTGTGTCGTTGCAGAATGGCTGCGGAGTGAGAGGGGGCGTGGCCTAACAGACGGGGCGTGGCTTAGCAAAAGGCTTCGAACAGTTGTAGTCTATAATTAGTCTATTTCATCTAAAATTTTTGTGTGTCGTTGCAGAGAGAAATTCACCCTCCCACCCCTGCAGCAAACAGAAGTTTATTTTTACCTTCATTTTCAATTCCCGTTGGCTGTGGAGTGGGAGGGGGCGTGACCTGACAGAGTCGGGGGCGTGGATTAGCAAGACGCTTCGCATGAGTGTATTTAATCTATTTTATTTAATGTTTCTGTGTGTTGTTGCAGAAAGAAAGTTAACCTCCCACCTATCCCTGCAGCTGACAGAAGTTGATTTTTACCTTTATTTTTTCAATCTCTGTTGGCTGCGGAGTGAAAGGGGGTGTGGCCTGATGGAGTCGGGGGTGTGGCTTAGTGAGACCTGGGGCGGGGGTTTTAAGTACTTCTTTTAGGGTGGCCTGAATTAAAGGTCAATACCATGCTTATTTATGAGCCCACGCAATAGACAGCAGTGGAGGAAAACATCTTTTATTACTACTGAACTGTAGTAATAGAAAAAAAACATAAGTTATATTTATGGTAACTGGAATACCTTTAACAGTGTCAGTGAATAGAAATGGATGAGATCCTCAGCTGCTGATAATTACCTGGTTGTTATGGAAACCTGCCCTCCCTGTGTTCGCCTTTGCAGAGAATGGCAGTTGGAGTTTAAAACCAAAGTTCCCAGTTGTAATGTTGGCTAATGGAGATCATATTTTGGGAATATCTCAGGAACGGTATGTCCTAGAGAGATGAGACCTGGTCTAAAACCTTCCCGGACACCTGATGTACCTGTGTGCCAAATTTGGTGAAAATCGGTCCAGTAGTTTGGTCGCGCATAGAGAACAGACAGACAGAGAGAAACTCATTTTTATATTATTAACCCCTTGGCGCATTTGGACGTAACTGTACGTCCAAAGTGCAAGTAAGTTGCTGCATTTGGACGCACAGTTACGTCCAAACTGCTTACCGGGACTGTGACACTATAAAGTGTCACAGCCCCGGAGTCTCCGCTCTCCCGGAGAGCAGAGACGTCGGGGAAGCCGGCAAGGGACCAATCAGAGTGGTCCCTTGCCAGCAAGCGCTCCGATTGGTTAGTCTCTGCAGACTAACCAATCGGAGCGCTTCAGTATTAAAATGCCGGTTTCAGGCTGCGATCTCCACTCTGGAGAGAGATCGCAGCCTGAAACCAGGTAAGTCCTCTGTGCCCCCACATAGCCCCCTTCTTGTAGTGCCCCCCCTTGTAGTGCCCCCTCCTTGTAGTGCCTCCTTGTGCCCCCTCCTGCTGCGCTGTTTCCATTGATGGCAGCGGCTCAGGATCGGAGCCGCTGCCATCAGCAGAGAGTGTGAGCTGTAATTACAGCTCACACTCTGCTGCTAACAGCTGAAATCGGTGCTGGCACCGATTTCAGCTGTTTAACCCCATAGATGCTGCGGTCAGTAGCCGCCCGCAGCATCCATGGGGTTAAGAGGGAGGGAGCTCCCTCTCTATACCATCGGGCGGCCGCTGCTGCAATGGCAACGGCCCGATGGTTACCATGGCAACCAGACGCTTTACAAAAAGCGTCCTGGTTGCCATGTAGCTAAGGCTGATTAGACCCTCAGGGTCTGATCAGCCTTAGTGTAGCACTGATACAGTGCATTGCAATAGATGGCTATTGCAATGCACTGTATAGCCATCAAGCCCACTGGATCTTCAAGATCCAAATGGGTCTTGATAAAGTTTAAAAAAATGTAAAAAGTAAAAAGAAAAGTGTGAAAAGAAAGTAAAAAAAAGTGTAAAAAAGTAAAAAAATAAAGTTTAAAAAAAGTTAAAAAAGCGCCCTTTTTCCCCAAATAAAGTAAAAAAAAAGAAAAAGTACACATATTAGGTATCGCCGCGTCCGTATCGACGGGCTCTATAAAAGCGTCACATGGTCCACCCCGCCAGCTGTACGCAAAAATTTTTTTTAAAAAAAAACTATACCAAAACAGCCATTTTCTGTCACCTTGCCACACAAAAAGTGTATTAGCAGGCGATCAAAAAGGCGTATTTACCCCAAAATGGTACCAATCAAACCGTCATCTCGTCCCGCAAAAAATGAGCCCCTACCTGAGACAATCGCCCAAAAAATAAAAAAACTACAGCTCTCTGACTATGGAGATACTAAAACATGATTTTTTTTGTTTCAAAAATGATATTATTGTGTAAAACTTAAATAAATAAAAATAAGTATACATGTTAGGTATCGACACGTCCGTAACAACCTGCTCTACAAAAATATCACATGATCTCTCCCCTCAGGTGAACACCGTAAAAAATAAAAAATAAAAACTGTCTAAAAAAAGCCATTTTTTATCACATTTCATCACAAAAAATTTAATACCAAGCGATCAAAAAGTGTATGCCCCCAAAAATAGTACCAATCTAACCGTCATCTCGTCCCGCAAAAAATGAGCCCCTACCTGAGACAATCGCCCAAAAAATAAAAAAACTACAGCTCTCTGACTATGGAGATACTAAAACATGATTTTTTTGTTTCAAAAATGATATTATTGTGTAAAACTTAAATAAATAAAAATAAGTATACATGTTAGGTATCGACACGTCCGTAACAACCTGCTCTACAAAAATATCACATGATCTCTCCCCTTAGGTGAACACCGTAAAAAATAAAAAATAAAAACTGTCTAAAAAAAGCCATTTTTTGTCACATTTCTTCACAAAAAATGTAATACCAAGCGATCAAAAAAGCATATGCCCCAAAAAATAGTACTAATCTAACCGTCATCTCGTCCTGCAAAAAATGAGCCCCTACCTGAGACAATCGTCCAAAAAATAAAAAAACTACAGCTCTCTGACTATGGAGACATTAAAACATGATTTTTTTTTGTGCTTCAAAAATATTGTGTAAAACTTAAATAAATAAAAAAAAGTATACATAATTGATATTGCCGCGTCCGTAACGACCTGCTCTATAAAAATATCACACGATATAACCTGTCAGATGAATGTTGTAAATAACAAAAAATAAAAACTATGCCAAAACTGCTAGTTTTTGTTACCTTGCCTCACAAAAAGTGTAATATAAAGGTACCAAAAATCGCATGTACCCTAGAATAGTACTAACAAAACTGCCAACTTATCCCGTAGTTTCCAAAATGGGGTCAGTTTTTTGGAGTTTCCTACTCTAGGGGTGCATCAAATCTGACATGGAAACTTAAACTTTTTCCAGTGAAATCTGCCCTGGCGTTCCTTTCCTTCTGCGCCGTGCCGTGTGCCTGTACAGCAGTTTACGATGACAAATGGGGCATTTCTGTAAACTACAGAATCAGGGTAATAATTATTGAGTTTTGTTTGGCAGTTAACCCTTGCTTTATTCTCGGACTAAAATGATTTAAATGGAAAATCTGCCAAAAAAGTGAAATTTGGAAATTTTGGCTACATTTTTCTTTAATTCTTGTGGAACACCTAAAGGGTTAATAACGTTTGTAAAATCAGTTTTGAATACCTTGAGGGGTGTAGTTTCTAAAATGGGGTCATTTTTGGGTGGTTTCTATGATGAAAGTCTCACAAAGTGACTTCAGACCTGAACTGGTCCTTAAAAAGTGGGTTTTGGAAATTTTGTGAAAAATGTCAAGATTTGCTTCTAAATTTCTAAGCCTTCTAACGTCCCAAAAAAATAAAATGTAATTTTCAAAATGATCCAAACCTGAAGAAGACACATAGGGAATGTAAAGTAATAACTATTTTTGGAAGTATTACTATGTATTTTAAAAGTAGAGAAATTGACATTTGGAAATTTGGAAATTTTTCTAAATTTTTGGTAAATTTGGTATTTTTTTATAAATAAGAATGAAATATTTTGACTCAAATTTACCACTGTCATGAAGTACAAGATGTGACGAGAAAATCTCAGAATGGCCCGGATAAGTAAAAGCGTTCTAAAGTTATCACCACATAAAGTGAGACATGTCAGATTTGAAAAATGGGGCTCCGGCATTTGGTCCAAACTGGCTGTCGGTTGAAGGGGTTAAGAGATAGAGTGATTACAAACAGAGTGAACTTTTTCAAGTGTTTATTTATGTTAATGTTGATGATTATGGCTTACAGCCAAGGAAAACCCAAAATTCATTATCTCAGAAAATTAGAATAATTAACCCAAAACACCTGCAAAGGCTTCCTAAGCCTTTAAAAAGTCTTAGTCTGGTTCAGTAGGTGACACAATCATGGGGAAGACTGCTGACTTGACAGATGTCCAGAAGGCTGTCATTGACACACTCCACAAGAGTGTAAGCCACAAAAGGTCATTGCTAAAGAAGCTAGCTGTTCGCAGAGTGCTGTTTCAAAGAATATTAATGGAAAGTTGAGTAGAAGGAAAAAGGGTGGTACAAAAAGGTGCACAAGCAACAGGGAGAACCGCTGCCTAGATAGGATTGTTAAGAAAAGGCCTTTCCTAAATTTGGGGGCGATTCACAAGGAGTGGACTGCTGCTGGAGTCCGTGCTTAAAGATTCACCACACACAGACATATCCAGGATATGGGCTACAAGTGTCACATTCCATGTGTCAAGCCACTCATGACCAATACACAATGCCAAAAGCGTCTTACCTGGGCCAAGGAGAAAAAGAACTGTACTGTTGCTCAGTGGTCAAAGGTGTTGTTCTCAGATGAAAGTAAATTTAGCATTTCATTTGAAAATCAAGGTCCCAGAGTCTGGAGAGGCAGAGTGGAGAGGCACTCAATCCAAGCTGCTTGAGGTCTAGTGTGAAGTTTCCACAATCAGTGACGGTATGGGGACCCATTTCATCTGCTGATGTAGGTGTTTTATCAAGACCAAAGTCATTGCAGCCGTCTACTAGGAAATTTTAGAGCACTTCATGCTTCCCTCTGCCGACAAGCTTTTGGGAGTTCACACTGCCAAAAGTACCAGTACCTGGTTTAATAACCAACAGTATCACTGTGCTTGATTAGCCAGCAAACTCGCCTGACCTTAACCCCATAAAAAATCTATGGGGTATTGTCAAGAGGAAGATGAGAGACACCAGACCCAACAATTCAGATGAGCGGAAGGTTGCTATCAAAGCAACCTGGGCTTCCATAACACCTCTGCAGTGCCACAAGATGATCGCCTCCATGCCACGCCGCATTGATGCAGTCATTCATGAAAAAGGAGCCTCAACCAAGTATTGAGTGCATTTACTGTACATACTTTTCATTTGGCCAACATTTCTGTGTTTTTCAAAAAAAAAAATTCTAAGATAATGAATTTTGGGTTTTCCTTGGCGGTTTCACTTTTTTTCATTGAATTACTGAAAAAAACTTTTTGATGATTTTCTAATTTATTGAGATGCACTTGTATGTAACATTTATAGAACTGAAGCAGTGGAAGATTGCTGTACATGTCTTTCAGTTCATCATTGCTTTGCAGCTCAATTATTTTGTGTTGTAGGTTATGAGGCACATCTAATGGTTCTACATTGAAAGGTGCAGCAAAGATTTTCAGTTTCATTCGTTTACTTTTGACATCCTTGAATCTGCCTCAATAAGTTTTGAACATTCACCAGCATACTCAAGTGTTGTAGAAGGTTTTTGTTCTTCCAGAGTGGGTAAATGCACCATGTTATTCTATTCAAGTTGCACTTTCCACAGCCTTAATTTAGTTTCAAATGATTTGACATTTGAAAGCAACGAGCTGAGAAGCTAGCTGGGGCCCTGCAGGTTGACATTCAGCTCTGAGAGGTACTTGGTAAGGTCCACCATGAACGCTAAATAACACAGCCACTTGCTATCACTGAGCTCTCTGACACGGTTTTCCTGCTTGACTTTAATTCCACAGTTCGAAAAACCTCATGAGCATGTTCCCACAACTCAACCACCTCACTTCACAGTAATAAACAAGATCACCGTACTCCGTGTCAAGATCATTCAGTAAGGCCTCTTTCACACTAGCGGCAGCACAGATCCGGCAGGTGAAGGGCGCCGCCGGATCCGTGCTGCCGCAGGGACATGTGTGGGAACGGAAGCGCGCTCCGGCCCACACATGTCAAACAGTATATACACACAGACACACACACACATATACACATACAAGTACACACACATACTTACATGCTCCCGGCAGGTCTCCACAGCGCAGGAGGAGCAGGACGGTGCGCACATAGGACGATTCCCCACAACGCCCTCTGCTGGGCGCCGGGTGGAATCATCCTATGTGTGCGCCATCCTGCTCCTCCTGCGCTGTGGAGACCTGCCGGGAGCATGTAAGTATGTATGTGTATATGTCTGTGTATGTTTATGTGTATGTGTGCAGGTGACGGATCCGTCATGAACTCCATTGAAAGTCAAACGGATCCGTCCCCATTGACTTTCATTGGGGGGTCCTAACGGATCCGTCTTGGTGTGGATGCCTGGACCGGAGAGCTCTCCGGTCTGAAGACGGAACGGAATGCTTTTAGGAGCATTCCGTTGTCTTCAGTTCAGTTTTGTCCCCATTGACAATGAATGGGGACAAAACTGAAACGTTTTATTCCGGTATTAAGTATTATTCCGGTATTAACTCAATACCGGAATTATAAAACGCTAGTGTGAAAGTAGCCTAACTCAAACTGGCGGTTGTTAAACCCTCTGCTTTTGATAAAAGTTATGCACGACACTACCATTGACATCACATTGTTGAGGTGCAAAGACTGTGCACAGAGACTTTCTTGGTGTATTATGCAGTGGTATATAATTAAATCACTTGGATCAAGACAGAGACGAATCAGTTCTTTCATGACAAGTGCAATTAATCCTATTTTGGCGCCAACCATGGCTGGAGCTCCATTTGTATAAAGGCCACTTAACTTTTCAAGTGTTAGCCCGAATTTTGTCATTGATAAAACAAGTCTCTTAAACAAATCTTCACCTCTTGTAGTGCCATGCATGGCTTCCAGTTACAGTAGTTCCTCTTGTGTCTAACTCTGCACTTATCCCACAAACACGAATGGCCAGTTGGGCAGTATTTGTTATGTCCGTTGTCTCATCACAAGCAAGAGAAAAAAAATTCAAAATCTTCTGCTGAATTCTTCAGTGTTTTTTCAATATCTTGTGCTAAGTCAGTAATCCGATCTGAGATGGTTCTACAAGACAAACTAGACTAGACTAAACAAGACTAACATTCTGAAATAATTTTATTTTGGTGCCAACAACTCCGCGGCAGCCACCATGCACTCTTTAACAAGCTCTCCAACTAAATGAGGCTTCAGATTCTTTGCGATTAGCTTGCTCACTACATAACTTGTCTGAATAAAATTATCTCTGTCATATAGAGGCCTAGTAAAAGAGTCTTGTTGTTTTTCCAATCTCCGCTGTAGAGCATTTATTATATCTTGACGCATTTTGCCTCCCAATTCATTGAGTTTAGAATGTTTTGTGCTGTAATGATGCTCCAGATTGGCTTTTGAGCTTATATATTAGCCCAAGCCAGGACAAAGGGAGAACCTCATCACCACAGAGGAAGGAAGACACACATGGAGCCAAGCAGCCAGACAGACCTCCATTTTTGGATCCAGCAGTAATCCCCTAGAGATGAGCATTATCTGGCTGAGTATCACTCCCTAAACTAACTGTTTCTCCCTAATTATCCCCAAATCCCTGCCACCATTTTCCCTGTAACCCCATATTGTGTTGTGAACCCCTGCTCCCTAACCTCTGCCATTAACCCTTACCCCTGCCACCATTTTCCCTGTAACCACTTATTGTGTTGTACCCCTAGGGACAGTCTAGATTAGGCTGGGGTAGGTGCTGCCATTGCCGTTGCGGTAAATTAAATGTATTTAAGTATTTGTGTGTGAGCGTGTGTTAGCTAGTTTGCGGGAGGAATTTATACGTGGGACTGTATTGTGTAGTGTAGCCAGGTTTTATACTGAGGTTTTGTATTATTGTATTGTATGGTCGTGCGGCTATATGTATATATATTTATATACGCCAATATAAATATATATAGATACAGTCTAAATAATCAGACTGTAGACATTGTAGTATTTTGTATAATAAATCCTTTTATTGTTTAAGATACTGTTTACATTGTCTTTTTGTAGTAGCGACAATAGTACAAGGTAGCTTCAGCGTGCAGGGAATAGATAGTAGTAAAGGAAATAAATAGGCGGAGCTAGCAATAGCCGGTTCACGCCTATTTATGAATATTGATTATTAATATCACACAAAATAGTAATAATTAAATATCCACTTTAACAGTGCTTAATGAAAAAATGTGTGCTGTATTCCTACAACACAAAATGGCCCCTGCAGTATGTGTGTATATATATATATATATATATATATACATATATATATATATATATATATATATACACACACATATACACACACAGGGTGGGCCATGGAACGGGGAAAACTTTTCAAGATGGGTGGTGACCATGGTGGCCATTTTCTAGTCGGCCAACTTTAGTTTTTTCAATGGGAAGAGGGTCATGTGACACATCAAACTTATTGAGAATTTCACAAGAAAAACAATGGTGTGCTTGGTTTTAACGTTACTTTATTCTTTCATGAGTTATTTACAAGCTTCTCTTTGTTTACAGCCATTGACATGTCGCAGAGGTTAACCCGTGAGGAGCGGATAGAAATTGTGTTGATGTCGGGTGAATGCAGTACCCGGGTCATTGCAGCAGATTTCAATGCAAGACACCCTACGAGACCAACCATCTCCCATTCTACAGTTAGCAAACTGGTTGCCAAGTTTCGTGAAACTGGTTCAGTGTTGGATTTGCCAATATGTGGACGCATGAAAACTGTCACTAATGAAGAAACATCAGTGGCTGTCCTAGCTTCATTCAGCAAGAGCCCACAGCGTCACTGGAGAGTGGCATTAGTCGAACATCCCTTCGGCGGATATTAGCTACTCACAAATGGCACCCTTAGGAACTCCAGCTGCTGCAGCATCTCAACGAGGATGACCCAGATCGGCGCACTGAATTTGCAGAATGGGCAAAACAAAAATTGGAACAGGACCCTGAGCTTACACAGAACATTTTGTTCAGTGATGAGGCAAACTTTTATGTGAATGGTGAAGTTAACAAACAAAACCACCGCTATTGGTCTGACAATAACCCACATTGGATAGATCCCTCCAAGACTGTTGGAACACAAAAATTGATGGTATGGTGTGGTATATGGGGTACAAAGATAGTGGGGCCATTCTTCATCAATGGAAACCTCAAGGCCACTGGATATGTGAAATTGCTACATGATGTGTTTCCCTCTTTATGCACTGAAGCTGGCACGTTCCCTCAGTTTTTCCAGCAAGATGGTGCACCACCACATTATGGGTGTCAGGTCCAAGCATTCCTAGATGAACAGTTTCCTGGAAAGTGGATTGGTCATCGTGGGCCAGTTTGGATGCCCGCCAAGGGCTTCCGATCTGACCCATAGACTTTTATCTTTGGGGTCATCTGAAGGCAATTGTCTATGCTGTGAAGATACGAGATGTGCAGCACCTGAAACTACAGATACTGGAAGCCTGTGCAAACATTTCTTCTGCGGTGTTGCTATCAGTGTGTGAAGAGTGGGAGAAGAGGGTTGCATTGACAATCCAACACAATGGGCAGCACTTTGAACACATTTTATAAGTGGTCAGAAACTTGTAAATAACTCATGAAATAATAGTTTTGTTAAAATCAAGCACACCATTGTTTTTCTTGTGAAATTCTCAATAAGTTTGATGTGTCACATGACCCTCTTCCCATTGAAAAAACTAAAGTTGGATCCAAAATGGACGACTTCAAAATGGCCACCATGGTCAACACCCATCTTGAAAAGTCTTCCCCCTCCCATATACTAATGTGCCACAAACAGGAAGTTAATATCACCAACCATTCCCATTTTATTTAGGTGTATCCATATAAGTGGCCCACCCTGTATATATATATATATATATATATATATATATATATATATATATATATATATATATATACACACACATATACACTCACCGGCCACTTTATTAGGTACACCATGCTAGTAAAGGGTTGGACCCCCTTTTGCCTTCAGAACTGCCTCAATTCTTCGTGGCATAGATTCAACAAGGTGCTGGAAGCATTCCTCAGAGATTTTGGTCCATATTGACATGATGGCATCACACAGTTGCCGCAGATTTGTCGGCTGCACATCCATGATGCGAATCTCCCGTTCCACCACATCCCAAAGATGCTCTATTGGATTGAGATCTAGTGACTGTGGAGGCCATTTGAGTACAGTGAACTCATTGTCATGTTCAAGAAACCAGTCTGAGATGATTCCAGCTTTATGACATGGCGCATTATCCTGCTGAAAGTAGCCATCAGATGTTGGGTACATTGTGGTCATAAAGGGATGGACATGGTCAGCAACAATACTCAGGTAGGCTGTGGCGTTGCAACGATGCTCAATTGGTACCAAGGGGCCCAAAGAGTGCCAAGAAAATATTCCCCACACCATGACACCACCACCACCACCAGCTTGAACCGTTGATACAAGGCAGGATGGATCCATGCTTTCATGTTGTTGACGCCAAATTCTGACCTTACCATCCGAATGTCGCAGCAGAAATCGAGACTCATCAGACCAGGCAACGTTTTTCCAATCTTCTACTGTCCAATTTCGATGAGCTTGTGCAAATTGTAGCCTCAGTTTCCTGTTCTTAGCTGAAAGGAGTGGCACCCGGTGTGGTCTTCTGCTGCTGTAGCCCATCTGCCTCAAAGTTCGACGTACTGTGCGTTCAGAGATGCTCTTCTGCCTACCTTGGTTGTAACGGGTGGCAATTTGAGTCACTGTTGCCTTTCTATCAGCTCGAACCAGTCTGCCCATTCTCCTCTGACCTCTGGCATCAACAAGGCATTTCCGCCCACAGAACTGCCGCTCACTGGATGTTTTTTCTTTTTCGGACCATTCTCTGTAAACCCTAGAGATGGTTGTGCGTGAACATCCCAGTAGATCAGCAGTTTCTGAAATACTCAGACCAGCCCTTCTGGCACCAACAACCATGCCACGTTCAAAGGCACTCAAATCACCTTTCTTCCCCATACTGATGCTCGGTTTGAACTGCAGGAGATTGTCTTGACCATGTCTACATGCGTAAATGCACTGAGTTGCTGTCATGTGATTGGCTGATTAGAAATTAAGTGTTAACGAGCAGTTGGACAGATGTACCTAATAAAGTGGCCGGTGAGTGTATATATATAAATATCTCAGTTTGGCAATTAAGAAAACTCTGAGGGGTCCAGAAAGGATTCCCCCAGCTTCAACTCTCCCTGGGAAAGGTAATTGTCTTTGGTTATTGCCAAGAACCTGTTTCCTTTATGAGAGATACAGGTTTCAGTTTCCCAGTCTATATCTGGGTAGTTGAAATCCCCCATAATAACGACCTCATTATGATTTGCCACATCGTCTATTTTGCTTAAAAGTAGATTTTCTGTGGACTCTGGTATATTCGGTGGTTTATAATAAACTCCTATTAGTATTTTATTATTGGTTATGGCTCCATGTCTTTCTACCCACAGTGGTTCCACATCTTCATGTCCCTCACTTATATCTTCCTGGAGTGTGGGCTTTAAACATAACTTTACATAAAGGCAGACCCCTCCCCCTCTACGGTTTTGGCGATCCTTTCTAAACAGACTGTAACCCTGTATGTTAACTGCCCAGTCATAGCTTTCATCCATCCATGTCTCAGTTACTCCCAACTATGTCATAGTCCTCCTCACACATCACTAATTCCAGTTCACCAGTTTTATTAGTTAGGCTTCTGGCATTAGTGTACATACAGTTAAGAGGTTTATGTATATTTTTTTTTTACCTACACCTTTCCTTCTGAACTGTTCAAGTTCCTCCTTCCATTCCTCCCCAAGTTCTATTACCTTGCCCCAGGTCTCTATCTGCACTATCTTCCCCTCCTATAATGTAGTTACCCTCCCCCCAGTCCCTAGTTTAAACACTCCTCCAGCCTTCTAGCCATTTTCTCCCCCAAAACAGCTGCCCCTTCCCCATCGAGGTGAAGCCCATCCCTACGGTAGAGCCTGTAGCTGAAAGAGAAGTCGGCCCAGTTCTTCAAGAACCCAAATCCCTCCTTCCTACACCAGTTCTTGAGCCACTTGTTTACCTCCCTAATCTCCCGCTGCCTTTCTTGTGTGGCTCGTGGTACAGGCAGTATTTCGGAAAACACTACCTTTGAGGTCCTTGCCCTAAGCTTATGCCCTAAATGCCTAAAATCATTTTTAAGGACGCTCCACCTACCTCTAAATTTGTCATTGTTTCTGATATGGACCATGACTGCTGGATCTTCTGCAGCCCCTCCCAGTAATCTGTCAATCCGATCTGCAATGTGCCGAACTCGAGCGCTGGAAGGCAACACACCATTCGATAATGCCGGTCTTTGTGACAGATTGCCCTCTCTGTACCCCTAATAATTGAGTCTCCCACTACCAGCACCTGTCTGGCCTGCTCTCCTGGCCCCCTGCTTACTGGAGCTGACATTCCCCTGACTGGCAGAGGAAGTGTCCAGCTGCAGCAGTGCTCTCCCTGAAGTGGCATTCCCCTCATCTGCCAAACTTGCTAACTTGTTGAGGTGTGTCAGATCAGGGCTAGCCTCCCTGGCACTTTTCCCTCTACTCCGCTTTCTAACTGTTACCCAGCTAGCTACCTCACTTTCCTGAGCCTCTTCACTACCACCCTCCCCCACATCTACCCCATAGAGTGCTTGCAGCAAACTCTTTTCCAAATTGTCAGCGCTTCTCAGTGTTGAAATTCGTCCGGTTAGATACACGATCTGCGAATCCAAACGGGCAATTTCCTCACATTTTAACAAAGATATGCACCCTTAAACGGCTGTTCCAGGACTGCATACATCAGACAAGATGTGCACTGGACTGCTCTGTCAATAATGGAAGACATACTAATGGGGATTACACAAAAAAAAAGAGAAAAAAATACAACACAGAGATATGAATCAGGTTTACTGTAGTCCCCTTTTAAAGTCCCCAAATCTAAAGTCACACACTTAATTAAAAAACGCACTTAAAAATCAAACACGCTGTTATGGATATGAAGACTGAAGATGTGAAGCCATTACAAGATGGCGCTGGCTCCGGGACCACTCCTGCTCTTATCTGTAGTTTACATTCTTTAGCTAGACTAGATGCGCAGAAGCGAAACTTTATTTTGCATTACTAACCAATAAAATATATCCTAACCCTCAGGAGAGGATTCACTCCTCCCTGGGGTATATAACCCTTGTACACTCCTCTAATAAACAAGAACCTCTTTGACCCTACAAGGTGTCAGTGTTGTTTCTTCCATGCATGTAAAATCCTAGGATTACTTTAATTTGGAGCAGAGAAACAAACTTTGTGGCTCCCTTTGTGAGTCATCCTTATCAGTTGGCGTCCCTTGGGTGGGCTCGAGAGAATGTAGCTTCGTAGCCGAAGGAACGGACTCCTACGTGTGGTGCACGGTCGCTTGAGGGAGGGGTACTGCAGACCCACAGAGAAGGTAAGAAAATTGATTATCTTACCTACCTCTTGTCGAGCCTGCACTGCATTGTGGTAGTCATTTCTGCTATAGAGAAGTTACCAGCAGCAGCTTCGGCTGAAGTTGAAATCTCGAGCGCAAAGAACCCAAAACAAGAGTTTGTTTCTACTGTGGTTTGTGTTTCATGTGGTTTGTGTACTGAAAGGGGAGAGGAACACTGAGAGTGAGAAACTGACCAAGGATCGGACAGGGGAATCGCATAATCTCTGTGTACGCTTCTCGAGAGAGAGTGTGGGACAGAGGGGGCGATCCACTCATAGGGAGGTGTTTTTATCCCGTGCTCGGTAGTCACGGGGTGGTATCCTGACCGGGTCGTCCGGAGTGATTGATTTTTCTTCTGGATATGACGTGGACCGGTCAGACGGTTTTCCTGCGCTTGGGTCCTCCGGATCTTTATCTGGAAGAGACGTGACCAAGCAAGAAGTGATTTGCTGCATTAGTAGTGTACTGTGAAGTACAGGGCAGTGTAATCAATCAGCCTCATAGTTAGTTGCCGTCCGTGGTGGTCTGCTGAAAAGTCTGCTTGAGACTAGCCCCTCCCCTTGTCAGGCATACTGTTTGTCCGTGTCTTTGTCTGCCAGCTCCGTTCTGAAAAGTTGAAACATTGAAACATGGGTGGTAACTTGGTGTAACTGTTACCCGGAAAACAAACGGCTTCGGAGGTGGCGGCTCAAGGAAAATAAGTTGACTTGATATGTCTGTGTGGACCAGAAATCTGACCTTGTGTGTGTTGCCAGAGAATCGATTAGTAGATGAAGGTCACACAGCCAAGTTTACTGTGAGCGATATCTGCTCAACTGTGATGATGAGGCCAAATTAAGGGTTAAGTTGAGAATAGAAGAAATCATCACTCACAGGGAAGTTTGCTGTGGCATTAGGCCAAAAAGGAGTGAACACCGGCCTTGAATTTACAGCATTATATTTTGTTATGAAAAACAATGCGAGCAGCAGCGGAAAATATAAGAAATTAGTCTGGGCAGAAATGTATAATGAAAAGACAAATGATTACTTTTACATGCTGTCAGCACGGCCCCTAAGATGGTACAGGAGGACCCAACCACGCTCCTGCAGACACATCCCCCGCTAGCCCCCCTCAGTCTCTCTCTTCAGAGGGGTGGACCTGTGAAGTACGTCAGTGCCAAAACCACGCCCGTGGCTCACCTCTTTGTATCCAGTTATCACACAAGACGGCACGCCCTACGTCCCAATGTCCATTCTGGCAGCCATCTTAACTTAGGGAACTTCTCTTCCTGGTGGCCATCTTAACTGAGGGAACGTCAGTCCCCGCCCAGTGGCCATCTTAGTTACTGGTATTCTCCGTGACACGGCTACAAGTGGGGAGCAAAGCACATAGATGCAAGTAGAACCACAACGAGTATTCAACTTAGTAAATGAAGGATATACACATACCTATAATAAGTTAATATTGTTTAATTAGATGAAATGACTTAACCTCTATGTTTTTTCTGTTACTAGGAGTAAGTCAGCACTTGGAGGCAACTTCATCTCGATTCCTAACAGGTTGTTGTGATGGTGCAGGTGTTCAGGACTCCAGGTCAAGGGGAACCAGGTGAAGATGTTAGGTTAGGTCCTGCATTTGATACAAAGTCAAGTGAAGTACTTGGTCCTGAGTGTCCTACCCATGCTAGAATCACAAAAGGAAGGGATTGTGATGGAAATGGTCTCACCTGTGGTAAACTGTAGCTTGACATAAGAGGTCACACAAGTAGTAAGGGAGAAAGAATGTAGACAGGCAGTGAAGAACATCAACAAGCTAATGGAAGCTGTAGAGATGCACCCCGATGGTAAACTGAATCCAGAGTAGTGAGGAAAAAAGCATGTAGGAAAAATAAAGGGCGCCTGAAAGATAACGAGCTCACAGGAGTCCGATTGTGAGTATCTTACGTAAAGTGTATAGAGGAGGTGTAGAGAGACAGAGAAAGTGTCAAGTATTATTATGAATGTTATCACGGTAATTTTAAACCACCTCCCAAACGGAGAAAGGAAAAACGAAGTCTTCCACCCTATAACGGTCCTGGGTAATGGACCTGCGGCATCTGAACCCAGATTGGAGAGAGTTATGCTGTATGTGGCACTCCTCGACCACGCCACATGGATTCTATTCTGTGTTAACTAAGCCCAGATCACTGTCCCCACAAACACCCATGTTCTTAGAGATGACACAAAGACAGATGACAAAGAAGGAAAAAAAGGTAGACCAGTATTAGGAAACGAGCAATCCAGTATTGGCTGTGCCCTCAAACATTTTAGCAGATTAAAGTCCAGCTCCAATGATATCCCTCACTCTGGGTGATAAAGAAGAAGTCCTGTTTTTGATTGATACTGGAGCAGCCAAGACAGTTGTGCACAGCAAACATGTCCTCCCCTGACTTAATCTCCACGGTCACCAGTCCTGGAATAGGAGTGGATGGGAAAGTAGTACACTCCCCTTTGACAGAACCCATCCATGTTAGATTTGCCCTTAACCAAGAAGTGCTGGTCAGTGATACTGTCCCCTGTTGCCTCCTGGGTAGAGACTTGCTTGCAGCATCTCATACCAGGAGGATGGCACTGTGAAACTAACAGGTGCCTTTTTAATGACCAGGAACTTTGTTAGCAGTTAGTGATAAAACTCCCTGGTCCATGTTTATGTCAGTACTCCCAGAAGATGAGAAGGAAGCCCTGCTTGCAGTATCCCTTGAGTATGGCACCGTCGGATGCCATATTTCAAACATTCCGAGACTTTATGAAAAAGATTGTATCCCCTTCTACCACTCTTTTGTACCCTAAGAAAAAGAAAAGTAACAAGGGCAAAACCAACCCAACCAACAGTACCAGGTGCCTACGTGCTGTCAATGAAGCCACAGTTTTTAATACCCCTATTGTGTCCAATTCACACACCTTGTTGACTCAGGTTCCCACTACCTCTACCCACTACACAGTAATTAATTTGGCTGATGTTTTCTCTTCCGTACCACTACATCCAGACAGTTGGTATTTGTTTGCCTTCAAGCAAAAGGGGAAAAAGGTATACTTGGGTGATGCTGCCACAGGGAGCCCGGAACTCACCCAGTATGTATACTACAGCCATGTCGCCATGACTGCAAGTTGTCAAAAACAAAACTTCAGTTTTGCTGCATTCCTTCCTGGGGTGACACATCTCACCCCTGAATGAAAGAAGTCTGTGGAGGACACCCCTTTGTCCAGAAACATGAATGCACTGTGGACATTTTTTGGGCCTCGTTTCTTATTGCAGACCTTGGACATGCATGTTTGGTGCCGTTTTTTATGATTGTTTGTCCTCTAGCTCCTTCCACTTTACAGAAGAGGTAGTAGATGGATGCCTTTCATGTTCAAAGGCTGGTAATTTGGTACTCCCCCTGCACTGGGTCTATCAAATTATTACATTTAGATTGTATTCTATAGAAGCAAATGGCCCTGCCTCAGTTGTCCTCACTTAACTGCTCCTCATGATATTACATTTATCCTCACATCCTAGAGAGGGACAGGAGGAGGACGCTGGATCCACTGCCAGTGCTTGCATCTGTCACATAGGTATAACCCAAAAATCTTTTTAATGCCCGCCTTTTGAGAATGCAGTGTTCCATTTTGTTGCCTGACAATGTTAGTATCCAAAGGTGTAATACTTTGAATCCAGTCACCCTGTTGCCTCTGGAGCAAGGGGGGAGGGAAGAGTTAAGGCACCTCATGACTGTTGGCAGATGATGTCACAAGAGACAGTGGGATATGGTAAGTCAGCCATTAGATTAGATAATGTGCTCTTTGTGGATGGATCGAGGTATGGCCAGGACGGCAGGTGCTACACAGGTTGGGCAGCGGTGACTAAACATGACACTAAAAATGCAGAGTCCTTACCACCACATGTCTGCCCAAGAAGAGAGTCCAGAGATTCTGGAGATGGTTTGCAGAGATGCAGAGGGAAAAACAGCCAACATTTACACTGATTCCATGTATGATTTTGAGCCCATGGCTATGGGCCCATTTGGAAAGCCAGAGACTTCAACCCCTTCATGTAACTCCATCAACAATTAGGAAGTGGTGAGGTCTCTGATGGAACCCCTCATGTTGCCAACTTGAGTGGCGGTGATAAGAACGAAAGGCCACTGTGAAACAGACACAGAGGAGGTGAAGGGAAAGCCAAGGCAGATCAGGTGGCAAAAATGGCTGCCAAATTGCCTAGGCAGACCCCTGCCTTAGTGGCCACAGCTCAGGTCCCTGAACTAACTCCTCCTGTCTCCCTGAAAGTTCTTAAGACCTTACAGAACCAGGTGGGGAAGGAGGAAAGGGACCAGTGGATGTCAAAAGGAGGGACTGCAAAGGAAGGACTAATACAGTTTCAAGGAAAACTCTGCCTTCCTAGGTCCCTCTAACCCACAATGGCACAGGCAACCCATGGAGTGACGCACCAGTTAAAAACTGCTGTGTGATTTAGTACATAGCACATGGTACGCTCCAGGGTTCAGCACTGTAGAAGCCAGATATACTCAGAGATGTATGATTTGTGCCCCGAACAGACGTGGGTCAGATGGTTACAGTACCTCAGAAACACATGCACCTCGTCACTTGTATCCGTCTCAACGCTTGCAGACTACATTCAGCTACCCAAGGTGGGTGTGTATAAGTATGTATTGGGGTGTGATTACTTGTTTTCAGGATGGCTAGAAGTATACCTGGTAGCTAAGGTCACAGCCTAGACCACAGCAAAGAAGATTATGGCCGAAGTTGTATGCAGGTACAAGGTACCAGAGGCCATTGAAGGTGACAAGGTGTTCACTTTACAGGTGAAGTGATGCAAAAGGTGATTAACATTCAGGTGTATAACAAGCCTAAAGTGCTTCGTACCATCCACAAAGCAGCAGTAGGAAAGAACGGGACACTAAAGTAAAAGACTCAAAAAGCCATGGCACAGACTGATAAGCCATGGACAGAGTGCCTGCTGTTAGTCCTCTTTCCAGTAAGGTATACCCTTAACCATAAGACAGGCTTTAGTCCCTTTGAGGTCCTTTTTGGGGTCAGCCCCTAGGACAGGATTGTATTTCCCACAGCAGCTCCAGATGCAACGTGGTTGTCTGACAGATTGTGCGATCAGTTTGTACAAGCGTTTGACGGAAACACATTCTCGAGTTTTTGTTTCACTTTCAGATCTTGATAAATTACCAAGGCCCCCCCACCTGTGCGTGGAGATTGGGGGTTAAAAAGGACACAGTAAAACAGTCCTTAAACCCTGGTTTGATGGTCCATTACAAGTGATGTTAACTCCAAGCATATCAGTGAAGCCCAAAGGAAAACCAGCTGAGAGCTTGTACACACATATATACATAGATGTGATAGGAGTCCCAAGGGGGATCCCCAATGAGTTCAAAGCAAGAGATTAGGTGGCAGTGGGATTCGAGTCGCTTATTCCCACTATCAACATTAACAAAAATGTGGATTTGATTAATTACATCTATTATAATCAGCAGAGATTTGTAAACTACTCCAGAGATGCTCTGAAAGGGATTGTGGAACAGCTGGGTCCCACGAGTATCATGGCATCCCAGAACAGAATGGCATTGGACATGCTCCTGGCAGAGAAAGGTGGCGTATGTAAGATGATAGGAGATACCTGTTGTACTCTTATTCCAGATAACCTGGGACCAGATGGCCAAGTGATGAATGCCCTGAAGGAACTCACATCTTTATCTGAGGAGTTGAAAAGGAACTCAGGCATTAGTGATCCATGGGATGCCTGGTTTGACTGGCTGAAAGACTGGAGAAAATCTCTTGCTCACTTAGGAGTTGTCATCTTGCTAAATCTTAATAATGCTTGCTCTAACTGTTTGTTGTGTAATCCCTTGTGCCAGGAAACTGTTGGCAAAAGCAGTGGAGAATTCCATCCCTGAGATGATCATGACTGAACCATATGATGACATCGGGAAGGAGATTCATGTGCCCTTGGATGACATCAGCCCTCCCTCAACTACAGTTCTGTGAGGCGGGAGTGAAGATTCCTTGGGACCCTGTGTTTCAACGGTTGATAAGCCTGACAACTAACCTTAAAGCCAATATGTCTTTAACTTTAGCACATATTCACATAATCCGCACTTAGCTTTAACACATATTTACACATTCTTTGCTTAAAATTAGCTTAGTGTGAGTGGTCCTGTGTGCCCGGAGGGTTCCTGAACCAAAGCGGATGAAGAAGACCACCAGATGGATGTCAGCGAAGAAGTCCCCCACGCAGTTCCAGTGAAGCCTGTGTTAAGGTCAGAGTTAGAATCTGACTTCCCTTTGTGCAAGTCCACTAAGAGGGAGTCTATCTATTAGGGATAGATTGTCTCCTAACTGGTGAAAAGGACGAAGGCACAATGGGACAGATTGTTAGGTCCATCTAGATCAGGGAAAGACAACACCGTGCTTGAAATGGCTTCAAAGGGGGGACTGTTATGGATATGAAGACTGAAGATGTGAAGCCATTACAAGATGGCGCTGGCTCCGGGACCACTCCTGCTCTTATCTGTAGTTTACATTCTTTAGCTAGACTAGATGCGCAGAAGCGAAACTTTATTTTGCATTACTAACCAATAAAATATATCCTAACCCTCAGGAGAGGATTCACTCCTCCCTGGGGTATATAACCCTTGTACACTCCTCTAATAAACAAGAACCTCTTTGACCCTACAAGGTGTCAGTGTTGTTTCTTCCATGCATGTAAAATCCTAGGATTACTTTAATTTGGAGCAGAGAAACAAACTTTGTGGCTCCCTTTGTGAGTCATCCTTATCAAAAAAAATACAACACAGAGATATGAATCAGGTTTACTGTAGTCCCCTTTTAAAGTCCCCAAATCTAAAGTCACACACTTAATTAAAAAACGCACTTAAAAATCAAACACGCGAACGCTCAAACTCGTGTTGTGTCTCTGCTTTTATAAATGCAACACTCAAACCACTCTGCTTTTTTTTCCTCTGGATTCAACTGGTTCAGGACCTGACTAGAGGGACGACCATACTGGACTTAGTATTAACCAACAGACCTGACAGAACAACAGATGTGCAGGTTGGGGGACACCTGGGAAATAGTGACCATAAAATAACCTTTCAATTGTCATTCAAAAGAGCGTTTCTTCAGGGAGGAACAAAAATACCAAACTTCAAAAAAGCAAAATTTAGCCAACTAAGAGAGGCCATAGGGGTAACTAACTGGGACAAAGTCCTGAAAAATTAAAACTACAGCCACAAAATGGGATATTTTTAAAAGCATCCTAATATCTAATTGTGAGAGGTAGATACCTTATGGGAATAAAAGGTTAAGGAACGAGAAAAAAACAATGTGGATAAATAAAACTGTAAAGAAAGCAATAAATGACAAAAAGAAAGCATTTAAATCACTAAAACAGGAGGGTGGCGAGGAAGCATTGAAAAACTATAAGGAAAAAAATAGAATATGTAAAAGACAAATAAAAGCAGCCAAACTAGAGAACGAGAGATTAATCGCCAAAGAGAGTAAAACTAACCCTAAAATGTTCTTTAAAAGGGTTGTCCCACGAAAAATATTCTACAGTTTTCAATCCAGCACCTGGATCTGAATACTTTTGTAATTGCATGTCATTAAAAATGTTGTATAGCTACTGAGTTATTCAATAAAATGTATCTGTATAGGACCACTTAATTTCCATTTCTTTGACCTATTCGCTGGGAAGGCCGCACATGCTCAGTTTCAACTTTTAGCTGCCTCCTGAGCTGTGATAGGTAGAACATGGACACGCCTCCTGAGCTGCAGCAGAAAAGACACTCCCCTTGAGCCATCAGTGTGATATAAATCTAGCAGAGCAATGAATGGGGAGATCTTTGGATCCATGTGAGGTACAAGGCTGGTTCCAGCTTTGCTAGAAAGAGGTTGTCTTGTACTGTATGATGTCTGATTTTCATTTTTTACATTATTCGTGGGATAACCCCTTTAATTATATAAATGGTAAAAAGTATAAACCTCAAGGTGTTGGCCCCTTACAGAGTGATGAGGGGGGAGTTGCAGAGAGCGATGAGGAGAAAGCAAAGCTACTAAATATCTTTTTCTCCACTGTATTCACTGAGGAAAATAAACTAAAAGTAAATTCCCCTTTAAAAGTGTCCTGTCTCACCCAGGAAGAAGTACAGCGACATCTTAAAAAGATTAAAATAGACATATCACCAGGACCGGATGGCATACACCACCGTATCCTAAGAGAATTAAGTAATGTCATTAACAGACCCTTATTTCTGATATTAAGGACTTACAGGGAGTGTTCCACAGGATTGGCGCATAGCAAATGTGGTGCCAATATTCAAAAAGGGTCCAAAAACAGAGCCCGGGAACTATAGGCTGGTAAGTTTAACATCTGTCGTGGGTAAACTGTTTGAGGGTTTTCTAAGAGATGCTATCTTGGAGTACCTCAATGAAAATAAGCAAATAACTCCATATCAGCATGGCTTCATAAGGGATCGGTCATGTGAAACCAATTTAATCAGTTTCCATGACGAGGTAAGTTCTAGACTTGACCACGGAGAATCAATGGATGTCGTATATCTGGACTTCTCCAAAGTATTTGACACAGTACCGCATAAAAGTTTAGTATATAAAATGAGAATGCTTGGACTGGGAGAAAATGTCTGTATGTGGGTAAGTAACTGGCTCAGTGATAGAAAACAGAGAGTGGATAATAACAGCACATACTCAGATTGGGTCACTGTCACTAGTGGGGTACCACAGGGGTCAGTACTGGGCCCTATTCTCCTCAATATATTTATTAATCATCTTGTAGAAAGCTTGCACAGTAAAATATCAATTTTTGCAGATGACAATAAACTGTGTAAAGTAATCAACACAGAAGAGGACAGTACACTGCTACAGATGGATCTGGATAGACTGGAGGCTTGGACAGAGAAGTGGCATGATCGTATCCAAATAGTTGTGGTCAACGATTCCTACTCTGAATGGTCCCCGGTTGTAAGTGGTGTACCCCAAGGTTCAGTGCTGGGTCCGCCATTATTTAACTTATTTATTAATGACATATAGAATGGGATTAATAGTGCTGTTTCTATTTTTGCAGATGACGCAAAACTTTGTAATACGGTACAGTTTATAGAAGAGGTTAATAAGTTACAAGCTGACTTTAACAAATTTACTGTTTGAGCCTCCACTTAGCAAATGAGGTTCAATACAGATAAATGTTACATAGTTAATATAGTAGAAAAAATACATAAGTCCATCAAGTTAAATCAAGGAAGGAAGTGAGGTTCAGATTTCTACACGGTTCTATAAGCAGTAATGTAATTTATAGTAACATAATTTATAAGGCCGAAAAAGAGATCTGTCCATCCAGTTTGGCCTCATGGGGTTAAGAGGGCCAAGTTGATCCAGAGGAAGGCAAAAAAAACCCTGTGAGGTAGAAGCCAATTTTCCCCACTTTAGGGGAAAAAATTCCTTCCCGACTCCATTCAGGCAATCAGAATTACTCCCTGGATCAACGACCCCTCTCTAGTAACTATATGCTGTAATATTGTTACCCTCCAGAAATACATCCAAGAATTCATCTAAACCCTTTTAAAACTGTACACTGTTCCTGCTGTGACCACAGATGGATCTGGATAGACTGGAGGCTTGCTCAGAGAAGTGGCAGATGAGATTTAACACTGACAAATGTAAGGTTATGCATATGGGCAGGAATAATGCAAGTCACCAGTACATACTAAATGGTAAAACATTGGGTAACTCTGACATGGAAAAGGACCTAGGATTTTTAGTAAACAGCAAACTAAGCTGCAGAAACCAGTGTCATACAGCTGCTGCCAAGGCCAATAAAATAATGGGTTGCATCAAAAGGGGCATAGATGCCCGTGATGAGAACATAGTCCTGCCACTTTACAAATCACTAGTTAGACCACACATGGAGTACTGTGTACAGTTCTGGGCTCCTGTGAACAAGGCAGACATAGAAGAGCTGGAGAGGGTTCAGAGGAGG